>PVKC010013156.1:0-23174 GCA_004027635.1 Crocidura indochinensis
ATCAGATATAAGATCACCAAGTAATAAACCAGAAACAGAGGGAGTCACTCAATCTAGAAGACCCTGGGGAGAGGGTGGAGGATATGGGAGACAGAATGGGAATGGAGGTGGAGGGAGGACAACTTGGTGATGGGAATTCCCCTGATTCACTGTTTATTTGTAAATGGAATATTACTGTGAATATCATGTAAACCACTATAATTAAAATAAAATTAAAAAAATAGAATACTTAAATAATAGTTGTACTTATCTGAAGGCAAATTTATTTCAAAAAATTTATTTACAATAAATTTCTTTGTTTTGTTGTTTGTTTGTTTGTTTTGGCCACACCCGGTCATGCTCAGGGATTACCCCTGGCTATGGCTCAGAAATCTCTCCCGGATTGGGGGACCATATGAGATGCCAGAGATCGAACTGCAGTTCATCCTAGGTCAGCAACATGCAAAGCAAATGCCCTACCACAGTGCCACAGCTCCATCCTCTCCAATAAATTTATTTTGCATTTTTAAAGTTTATCTTTTGAATTGTCAGCATAGTTCACTTGATAATTTCTGATGATAAATATTAAAACTATTATAATCTTGGAAAAATTACTACATAACATTGGAAAATTAGAAAATATTCCAATGCTATAGATATTGATTCATTTCATATTTGAATTCAAACTAAGGATGCTTCTTCCTACTTTTAAACAAAATGAGAATAAACAAAGGATAAATTCTTTGCTCAATATCACACAGCCATATGGAGAGGAACTATAAAACTTTACTATTTCACACCTCTATCATTATGTCACTATCTATCAGAAACCTCTCAGAGTAGAGTATAACTTCGAATGTTACAGCTTTTCTATACTGTTCTCACTAGAAAAATAACCCACGTAGCATTAATGACAGGCACATATACCTTAACTTTGTATTTCTCTCATTTTTTCCTAATTTAACATCTCTTAATATTTCCCAGTGAAGAGCTCTATGCTTATTTACCTGATTATCCCTACCAACATTACACTTCATGAACATCAGGGGATGTTATTTGAAATTCAAGTCTTCTGAACAAATTGATAAGAAAAAGTTATTTCTTTATTATTTTCCCTCTTCTTTTCTTAGATAAAATCAATTGATAATGCAATACATTTTCTCAAAGGGCTGTTTCCAAATGCTTCAATTACATTGGCAATTCTGCTCTCAATATAAATGTTCTTCATCAAGGTCACATAATAAAATGTGATGTCATCTATATGCCTGAATTTTCAAGAGCTTTAGGTGGCTATTTCGCAATATACATTATATGCTGCTTTAACTGCAAAAAATAATGTGGAACACAAAAAATTTGGATTTGTTTTACTTGTTTTGTTTGTCTTTTGTTTATTTATTATCCACACCTGATTTTGCTCAGAAATGACTCTTCATAATTATTATTAAGCAAAGTTAAGGCTAATTTCAAAACATCCTCAACACTCTCCCTGTACTGTGATTTCTATATCTTCATAGTTTCTTTTTTTCTTCTCAACAGAAAAGAATTTAGAACAGCATATTTACAAGTTTCCATTTCTTAAGCCTTTTACTTTGCTATTGAGATATTAAGTAAGTCAAAGAGAATCTGTCCTTAATCCTTTTATCCTTAATAGCTAGGACTTTACAAATAGAGTGAAAGTGTGCACTAATCTATTTTTTCATGTCTCAAATATATTATTTCCATGCACAGTCTATGTTAAATATTATAGAGATAAAAATATAAGTTATATGTCTTTAAATTCTTTATGAATGCACCTTAAACATTGTATGATATTACATACAATATATTCTTGTTGATAACTCTATTAAGTTACAGTAATTTTGTGAGTGATCTCTTGCTAACATAATTTTTACAGCCATGTTCATTGGAATATCGTACACAGTCTACAGAAAAAATTAGAAGTGAAATGCTCAATTTTGGGTCAAGAATTATTTAATGCAACTAACCATATAATTATCAACTCTTTGTCTCATTATAAATAGTTAATTTTCTTCCTAAAGCATAAAGTTACAGGAAAATGATCAAAAAATCTTAGATGCAGCAACATTTTTTTCTATTTATGTTTTCATTAGGTGAGTCATCACATTCACATTCATTATTCCATCTTGATTTACATTATTTAAGTTCCTCATTTAACTAATTTCATTTGCTTCCATCTATGCTAATATGCAGTTTTCTCCTGAGACACAGTGAAGGGAAAATTGTTGTGCTTTTATCTACTCATGTATTCTTCTATAATCTGACAGGCAGCTCAGTACTTGATAGAGCATTTTGCTGTCACTCGATTATGTCATTATCCATCACTATCTATAAATTTTTCAGAGAAGCTACTCTGCTTTTCTCTGATTTCTTTAGTGATCACAGGAAATCAAATAATAACGGGGAAAAACATTTCAGAAACAAGAACAGTGAAAGGATTGGTTCTCTGTCCTCTTAACATAACTAAATTTCGACCCCTTCCACCCAGTATATTACACTATGTCTAGGTTTCATCTCAAGTCTTACTATGGGGATAAAATGCTAAGCTGTCCTTTCAAGATCCATGTAAGTCAGGGGCTGGATTTTTCCCAATGGGATGGAAATGTTCTTAAGATGCATCTCTATGACAGACAAGGCTAAAGGAAGAAGGTAAATGGGGCCAGACACAGGTCACTGCATCTGACTTCATAAATATAAATGAAGACTATAAGAGACAAGGTAGAAATCTTAGTCTCTTTTCTTGAACATTATGTAAGGAGACTCTTTACAATTCACTTTTTTTTTATTGTGGGCAAAGTGAATTACAAATCTTTCACAGAAATATTTAAGGCACATAGTAATAATGAATGAGGGGCATTCCCACCACCAGTGTTGTCCTCCCTCCACCCCTGTTCTCAGCATGCATCCCACTTCTCCCTCTTCTAACGCCTCCCATAATGCTAGTACAGCTTGATGTAATTGGGCATCATTTCTGTTGTCGTTGACTTTGGATTTCGTATTCAAGTCTGATCATTTTTTATTTCCAACAAATGGACATACGATTGTCTGGTCTTGGTACCATCCATTGTTCTCCCTCCAATTATGATGCTGATTAAGGTGATTCCAGTAATGTGGCTAGGTGCTGCAATAATCCCTTTGGAAGAAGAAATGGAAAAGAAGAAAACAGAAAAAAAAGTAACAAAACAGATAAAAATGAGACAAGACAAAACAAAACAAAACAAAAAAACAATAAGGGGTAACAAAAAAAAAGTACAAAAAGGACTAAAAAAAAAAAAGAAGAAGAAGAGTAAAAGAAAAACCAAAACCATCAGCTACAAAGAAACAAACAAACCCAAAAAAAACCCCAGAAAATCAAAAACAAGTGTTACAGAATTTGTCCAGCAAGCCTTCAGGTCTCCACCGGAAGCCCCAGCCCCCCCAAAAAATCATAAGCAAAAAATTTAGCATCATATTGCCTACTTTATTTTGAAACTTTCTCTACTTTTTTCTAAAAATTCTAGTTTCTCTTAAAGAAGTTTCTAATGAAGATTATTTTGATTCTTCATAATACCCCTTAAATACTTTTCCTTATCTTCACTAAACATCACATATGATGTCATATATTATGTTCTATCTATAATTCTAGCTACACATTATTTTGTTATCTCTAATTTTTAAAAGTTCTACTTGGTAGGTTGTATTTATTTTTTATGAAGTATCAAACCATGTTGATAAGGTTAAATAATCCCAAGTTCTTTGATTTAAAACTGGGATACTAGATACTAGATACTGGGAAGTAAAATTAGAGCTGTTTTTCAGAATTACAAGAAGATGGTCTATAAACTTGTATTCAGACTTTAACTTCAGATGTATAAATGGCCTGCACGATAATCACAGAGACTATTATAGTATTACAGATCTATATCACAATGTTGTTTAGAGGCAGTACTAAAGACAAGTTAGAGAATGCTTCAATATGACAGTTAACTGGCTTTACACTACATTTGAATATTGTGCTACTAATGGCATAGTTACTTTTTATGACATAGTTAAATGTATTGGTCCAAATGAAAAATTTTTTTTGGAAAGTAATGTAGGAAAGAATGTTATTCTTCTCTTTTCAGTTGGTGACATTAAAGTTAGATGAAAAAAGAGAAGAATATTGTATGCCATGTGCTGAGTAATGCAACAATGGAGCCAAACCCAGTCATTATATATGAAGATAGTGTTTTTAGATGCAAGGCTCACTAGCAAGTAAGGATAAATTCCTATTCCACAAGGATAAAGTATAATATTAAGCACAATTATTTTCAATACATAAAATTATTGGAATTTTTTGGAAATAATGGGACCAGATTTGATCTAGAAAGAGACAGGAAGGATTGAGAGCATGAATTAAAGCAGTCATTGGTTAATAATAAGAAGCACTAAAATCACATTGTGAATGTGATCTACTTTGTATTTATATTTTTTGTGAGATCTGGTGACAGTTATATCTAGGCAGTGGCATTTTACAATAGATATTATTCTTGCTCCTTAAGAACATATTTATATAATATTGGCTTTTAAACTTCTTTCACAAAATATGGTAATAATATAATAATACCAAGGTCTTAGGATTATTTTTGTTTCATTTGGGGACCATGCCTGTTGGTGCTAGGGGATTATTCTTGGTCTGCTCTCAGAGATAACTTCTGGCAGTTTGAGAGACCAACTGGGATACTAGTGATCAAACCCAGTTGTAACTCATGGAAGACAAGATCTCTACCTGCTATACCATTGATCCTTTCCCAGGGACTAGGATTCTTTTCATTTTCTTTTTCTGTTTTTACAGAAAACAATACTGTGCTATTATTCTATGTCATATATTTTTGTCCGATATTTGCAAGAAAAGCTGTGACATGCTACTGGAAAAAAAGCACACATTTTTACTTTTATTTCCACAAATGTTTAGTTTAGTCACCTATTTCTCTGCTTCTAGAAATGCATCTTATTGAAAAATAATCGTATCAAAAACAAAAAATTATTCAAAAATACAGTCTAAGTGACATGATGCTCATAAAGTTGATAACTGAAAAAAGACACAGAAGGAATTTGACAAATTACTCTAAGGTATCTGACATAAGGAACTCATAAAAGAGAATGACATCAAATTCCTTGACACATTTGGAGCCAGTTTTAAATCAAATGATTCACCATAATATTTCCCACTCACATCTATGCTTTAGATGAAATATATCTATTGTTACTGAAACTCTTAAACAAGAGACCCTGGAAGTGCAATATGATGGCTCAGTAACCTTTAATAAAGTACCATCAGCAGGACCCAGAAAAAAAATTCCTATTGCCAGAGTGTATGAAAAAATTTGAGAGAACCTACTCTGGGATGTTTGGCTCAAGGTTTTCAGACTTGAAAATTCTCACACATGTCCTGACTAAAACAACACCCCAAACCCAGTAATAAATGTTGAAAGTATTTTCAAATGTCAACTCAGTTTTAGAGTCAATACAGAACCTTCTTCAATTCTGATAAACAAAAATATTAGTAACTACACTTCTTGCACAAAAATATTGTTAGAATTACTAATTTACTACCACTATTAAAACAGTTTCTTAAAATTTCCCTTTGGTTTTTACTAGAAAATTGCATAGTTTATAGTGAAATTAAAGAAAGAAAAAAAGGAAATACTGCCTTTTTAAAGAGACAAATAATTATATAAAAGGGGACAGTTGTAACTGTGAATTGAGTGTCAGTTATTTTAGGAAAAGATATAGGTGCTAAATGACTCTTTGAGAAATACATTCTTAAAATCATCCTCAATCAGGTCATTTTTATAGTGCCTTCCCCAGTATAATTCCTTAGCTTAAGCTCACAGAGCTCAATCTAATATCCGTTGTCTGACTTTAGTAAATGACTTCGAAATGATGGTTTCCCAGAGGCATTAGTAGGTGACTGTTCAAAGTCAAGCTCCCTCCAAATCCAAGGCTCAGCTGTACACCAGGTAGAGTTTAACAGTTACAGAAAAGTGGGATCACCTGCTTTCTTCATAGAGTCACAGGTTTTAGAGCTATGGCCATGCTGGCCTAATAAACAGCCCATTTCACTGGTGTCTAGCCTCTCTGGAAGTGTTCTTTGTATAAAGTAAAATGTTAATAAGCTGTTACCCAACACTATTTCTCGGGGAAAATCAAAGCTTGAGAACAATAGCTTCATCAAATTGTAAGCATTATAATCCTTTCATCTTTTTTTAGGATTAAGGATAGTTCTCACACCCATTGAACTCTGGGCTACACCAAACTATAACAGAATCTACAACGTTACACACTGATTTTACCTACCAATGCAGTCCTTGAAAGATAGTTTTCCCTCTTAGCACTCTGGCATAGTTCACATTATACTATATATCTCTCCCTTGTTCCAAAGCACATACAGGATTAAGACATAAAGTTATATACACTTATCTGTGCTCTAAACTCACTGGTTAGATCTAGTAGCATGGTCTTACCCAAATGCAAGGGAGATAGGAAGTACATTCCCCCGTTATGGACGTTTAGAGGCAGAATTTCACACATGAAAATTTTCATGTCATTTTCTCTCCCTCTCCTCCTTTTGACTTTTATTAACTCTCCATCACATTTTTGTTAATGTTATATGCTATATATGCTGATCTCTCTAGATAGGTATTATTTTTTTCGGCTTTGCTGACACCTTCACATTCTTCAGGCCAAAGACTAAATATTTTCTTCCAAAGACATACTCTAAGGCAATCCCTTCTATTAAACTTTTTCAAAACCCACTGTTATAATTTCTTCTGTAACTTTTATGCTCTCTTTAAAAATTTGTTTTTGAAATCTAAAGAAATCTATATCAGTCTTCCCTATTTAGCTGTAAATTCTCTAACATATAAAGTTCATTTTGTTTACTGTTGTGATATAGCTGATGCTAAGATACCAATTGTATGATATATATTTTTGAGTAAGAAAATATGCCCAGGATATTGGAGGATTAGTACTTCTAATTTTAGAAAGACATTTTCCCCCTAATCTCAGAGCATTGAATTGGAAAATTCTAGTTATATATATATATATATATATATATATATATATATATATATATATATATATATATATATATACTTTAGAATTATATAATACCCCAACTGTGGAATTAGTGTTAACCTTGACAAGATATGTTGGGCAACAAAAACAAAACAAAAATAAAAAATGGTTAGCTTAAGGTAGAAACATGCTAAGGGGGGAAAAAGTCACTCATAATTTTTATAATATAAAACTGAAATATTTTCATTCAAAATATTTACATGCAAAAACTCCTACTTTAATATGTAGGTGTAATGATTAAAAAGACTATAAACACTATGATAACTGAGTGCTAGAGGTCATGAAGGTCATAACCAGAATTTTACTCATATTAACTTTTAAAATTGAATCATGTGACCCAATTGGTATAGTCCAGGCTCATTATTATCTAAGTCTTGGGAAGTCAGGATCTATTATATAATTTTCTTTAACATTTTCAGGATAAATCAAATACACAAATCACTCAAATAATGAAGTACCTCTATCAGTGTTTTCCCTAATGGGGCAATACTGCCACCTAAGAGGAGTGCTTGAATGATGTGTTGGGGGCTTATGGACATAGATGATATTCGGGGCACTTTCTGCTTGTTTGCTTAAGGAAGATAGATTCCTATAAGTGCACTGATATATTTTTTCTTTCTGTAAAGGGGAAATAGGCCAACAGAGCTTGACATTTCTGCTCTAAAAGATTTTAAATATCAATCTTAATAATAAACTTGAATCCTTGTCTATTATTTATCTTCAGTAATTCTAATGGTATGGTCTGGCCTAAATGGAGCCAAAGGTTAAACTTCACTATTTGTCAAAGACACAGTTCTCTCACTATTTGTCAAAGACACTGACTTTTAACATTTTGGCTTGTTAAACATTTCCTCTGATGTTCATGGAAGGTTTATTCACTGCAACTTGTAAACCAAGAGATTATAGCTACTATTCTATAAAAGATGTAGATGAGCCTTAGATACAATATCTTAGAGAATGAAGAATGAATGTTTCATACCTTATTACTCTATATGGAAATGTATCAATGGGAAATACAAGAACATATATAACTTTTAATTTATGAGTCTATGTGAGCCACAATTGGTAGTGCTCTCACCATAGGAGCACAACATTATCCATTGTTTGATTATTCATATGTTTTCTTAGTGAATATGAAAATGGTTCATTTGATATTGATTTGAAATTTCTGTAAGGTACCACCAGCATGAACTGGATGCTTTTGTTTTTCTTAACATTTTCAAAACGATGTAAAGGATTCCACTCCTTAACAAATTTTAACTTAATGACTTGCCAACACTCCTGTTTCAGCTTGATAAATTTCCCCACATTTACAGAAATTTTAAAAATAGCATGTGATTATCATGAATATGTATATGGGCCCATTTAAGAATCTGTTATAAGTGAATAATTTTCTTTCAAGAAAAACCCATCATGTATATAGTGTTTAACCACAAAAATGTGTATACAAATTCAATAGGATTTAAACCTATTTGAATAGCATGGGAGAGTAAAACAAAATAAGAAAACAAGCTACAATACGATAGGGATATCTATTGTAGTCAAAGTCCCCAAATATTTAATTCTCTTATGGTACTTGTTTGTGTTAGATAGGAAGTTTCACATTTTTTTCAGGTGCTGTTGTTTAGGTTTTTTTGGACATAAGCAGTGCTCAGAGGTTATTTTTTGTGGTGCTTAGAAGATCATATTGTGCTGGGATCAAACATGGACCTTATATGCCATGCATCTGCTCCAACACACTGCATTTTCTTCCCAGCTACCATTTTAACTTTAACTTCTTTTTCCATGTTTAAATTGTAAGGCATACACTTTAAAACATATTAACCCCTAATTTTTAACTTTCATAAGAGCAATAAGACAATTCAAACAAACCAAAAAAAAAAGAAAATTCAAACTATAATATGTTAAAACAGTTGAATTTGTCCCATTGATTTATGGATTGCTTAACTTCACTCCTGTGGAAAACATCCACTCCACAAGATCCTGCTAAAATTTTGATTACTATTACAGTCCCTCATTTCTCAATTTACAGGAATAACCCAGAGACTTTATTTTATAGAGCGTTGGGGATGGAGTCGCATTGTTTGTTACTCAGATTGAACAGGCTCTGTGCTCAAGAATCACTATCATAGTGCTCAGGAAATGATTTGTAAGGATTGGTATAGAACTTGGGTTGGCCATGTGCAAGGTACTTATCTAGTACTATCTCTCATGTCCTTAGTCTGAAAAATGTCTTCCTGTGAATTGTGATGTTTCCAAAGAGTAAGCATATAATGCAAGCAGTCAGAATAATGGAACTCTTTTCAGTACGTTGTGGAATACAACTGAGTGCCAAGAAGATGAATTTGAATCAGTGATGAAGAAGTCCTTCCTGCCTTTTAAGACTATTAAAATTTCTATGCCCCTTTCCCAGACACATTCCAGTTACTACTGCCATGGCTACCTGAGAAACAGACTAACCACCTAGCTGTAATGACAAGTGTCAAAAGTCATCCCAAATGAGATATTTTATGATGAATATTAACCACTTCATTTGCATTGCCTGGCACCTAAAATGGTTTCTACTTCAAAGACAAAAATTTCAACTTCAAAATGTGAAGTTACTTATTCAATCAAGATGTTAGGGATTGTCATGTTCTTGTCAAATACAAATGCTTTATTACTTTAAAACTACTTACATGCAATTGTTTGTTCTATTATAAATCGAGAAAGATGTCCCAGCTGCATATCATATGGAAAATATGGAAAGTAGTAGGGAAGAGAATATAGCTAATCACAGCTTATTATTTTAATGACTTCCCTACAAGAAATTTTAAAGATACATTCAAAAAATTAGTTTCTTTACTTACTTTGATGTGATCATTTTTATTTGTTTAAAACTTTATATTGTTGAGTGACTCTAGAGTGATAGTATAGAGATAGTCACTTGCCTTTCATGTGGCTGACATTCTATCTTAGGCATTCTATTTGGTCCCCCACGCACCATCAGGAGGAATTCCCAAGTATAGAGCCAGAATCTATGATACCCTGAGTATTGATAGTTATGACCCTAACAAAAAATAAAAATAAAAAATTAAATTTATATTGTTGGGTAAGATATTGAAATTATATATTTTGGGTCAGATATTGAATTTATATTGTTGGGTCAGATATATATTAAAGGAGGTAGGGGACTTGCATACAGTGGATCCAGGTCCAGCACTCCCTGAGCACTTGCAGGAGTGCATAAGAACAGAGCTAGAAATAGATCCAGCAGTTCTACCAGGTATGCCCCATCAACCCCAATTTTGATAGTTTAGATGGTAAAGAATACTTCAGTTTTGTAATGCCTGAGATGAAACCCAGGACTTCATATAAGCAAGACATGTGTTTTGTCAATGACCTAGATCTTTGATCCCTTTTTTTCTCACAGGAAGCTCTGCTGCCATCTTCTTTTCTAGGTGGACAGAACCCTTGCAAATCTGTAGTTATTTATACACATTTTTAAAATGTCCAAGTAAGATAGCTAAAAATAATAAAAAGATAGGTTTTTATTAATTTTAGTATTAAAATCGGTCATGTTAATATGAAATTGGTTTTGGGGGAGAGTATGGGCCATGACCAGTTTAGCTAAGGAATTACTCCTACTTCTGAATTCAGGAATCACTCCTGATAAAACTCAGAGGACCTTTGGTGATGCCGGAATTGAACCTAGGATGGCAGAATGTAAAGCAAGAATCTTACTCATTGTAATATCATTCCAGATCCTGAAATGGGATACATGTCACTTACAACCAATAGTTTTTATCAATTTAGAAGCATAGAATAAAGCCCATGTTATAAACAAAAGGAGCATTTTCTGAAAATAATGCCATTACTTTGCCAAGATACAGAATTTCAGATAATTATGATTGCCAATATTAGCACAATTACTTGAATTTATCTGATCAGTTTTAAATGCACATACTCTGATAATTTTAATTGCTTAGCAATTAAAGATATTGAGAGCCACCTATTATATTCATTGAAAATACTCTTCAATATAGAAACACTACCCTTTTATTATGATTTCCAAAATGCAGAGAAATATATACACAAAAACTGACTAATTAAATGTCAACTAAACATATTTTCACAATTTATGTGTAGAAAGTCTTCAGTAATATTAATAAAACAAAAGTATAATATTTCATTATTTGCCCAGCAAGATAAAATATGTGGAGAAGCTTAATTCTTAAATAAAAAAGTAGAATATTTGATAAAAGTAAGCAATAAATCATTGCATTTATTATTCACTGATTTATTAGTTCTTCTCTAAGGAGCTTTGGAAACAAAAGAACTACTCAGTATTATGGTTTTTAAATTGTTTGTGAATTTTGCCATGTAGAATCAGTATTTTAGCCTTCTTAGACTAACAGACACCAGGAATATGTTTTATGAATTCATGCATAATTATTCTCATTCTGTAGAGTATTATTATACCACTTACTAAAAGCTTTAACCAGACAAGGAATTTTCCATAACAGTAAAATAAATATTTTAATAGTGATATAAAAAGTAGATAATAAAGTAGTAGAAGGACAAATTTTATAAAGTAAGTAAAGCAGCATTACTTTCATCTGCTGCTTAATATAAATATGTAGTTCTCAATTTAATAGGGTTGGGGGCAAAAAAATCAGTCTGAACCTTTGTAGTCCTAAAACAATTTTAAACAGCCTTAGAAGAGAGCAATAGTGTAGATCTCACTTTCTGAGAGATTTTTTTAACCTATACTTGTGAGGGCTAAAAATGAGCAAACCAACCTTAAATCACCACTAACTAAAACTGAAGCCAGGTTGATTTTAACAGACAATAAGTCTAATTACAAGACTTAAAGCAAGATATAGCACCCTGGGTCATTAATGACCCTGGGGCAACTGTAAACAGCATGCTTGTGAGGGGACTGTTATAACCAACTATACCACTGTGCCCGGGCAAGCAAGACCATCTCATTAGGAAAGCCAATTTACTTGAGTCAAGCATCTCTTCAGAAATAACTGAACAATGTTCTTTTAGTCAACTGGAAACCAACAAATTACAAGCTATTAAATACCATATAAAACAATGTGTCCAACAATAGATATAGGAATACCTGTGAAAATAACATAATGTGAAAATGCAAGAGTGTAAATCTGGTGTTGTATCTCCACATAAAAATTTTAAACGATACTGTGATTATGTGATCAAAAAAGAGAGAGAGATAAAGAGTGTGTGTGAGAGAAAGAGAAAAAGAGGAGAGAGAGAGGGTGCAAGAACCATATTCTTGGTTCTTTAGAGTATTATAAGTATAACTTGATTAAGAAGATCTCTTGGTCATCCCTTGAATGGATTCAGTAATTTATCTCTGATTTTCTAATGCTTAGATGTAGTTGTGGTCCACACCATGCTTTTCTGGACTCTTCTGGGATTTCTGAGTGTAGCCAAACTGGAAGAACAATAAGACCTGAAGATGTCTTACAGTCATAAAATATGCTTATAATGGATAGATACAGATTATTATGCTGAGTGAAATGAGTAAGAGGGAAAGAATAATCACACTAATTTGTGGGATAGAAGAAAACCAAGAAGCAGTAAGTTAATAATATCCAGAGACAATAGAGATGAGGATCAGGAAGTCCAGACTAGGGTAGTATGCTTGCCACAGCGTGGTGATGCAGTTAAAATAGAGAAGGGTCTACTATAAAATAATAACTGATCAATCTGGAAAAGAAGTGAGTGCTGAAAGGAGAAAAGGAGACGTGCAAGGTACCCTTCCATTAATAATAGTGCAAACTAAAGTATCAAAAACAAAAGAGAAAGAAAAGAAAATTGCCTGTTCCAAAGACAGTTAGGGGTGGGGGTGTTTGGCAGGGAGGAAAATAAGAAGCATAAGTAGCAGCAAGGGTGCACTGATAAAGGGTACTGTACATTCTATGACTGAAACCCAACAATGAACAATTTTATAACCATGATGCTTTAATAAATCCATCAATAAAAAATTCTTTGGTGGCAGTGTCCATCAGTGCTCAAGAGTTACTCCTGGGTCTGCAATCAGCTATTACTCCTAATGGTACCCGGGGGATTACAGGGCTTGCTGAGGGTCAAACCCAGGTTGACTGCGTTCACATCAGGTGCCTTTTCCACTATCCAATCCCTCAGCCGGGCCGCTGAAAGATCACATTAATTGTGAAACTCCTCATACTGTACATTTGTTTGATGCGTTTGATGCACAGTCATAAGAAACTATCTAGAAGGAAGTTTACTTTTACAAGTCACTGAGCACTAATGTGTAGTCTTAATGAAACAAGAAATATACCCATTCAAGTCTTAAATCCTTAAAGCTAATGACTGGCAATTGTGATTTTCCATTGGGAAAAATAGAAGTCCATGACTCTATGCCATTAGTTCATAAAAAAAATATTGGCAATTCTTTTTATTTCATTCCAAAAACTCAACCATTCTTTTCTTTCATTTTAGGGTAGCAACAAAAACCTGAAAAATAATCATTATGAGGGCATTTATTTTATGAGAGACATCCACTTGTTGGTTCTCGGCAGTCAATGTGCTTCAGCGTGTAAATACATTGACATTCTTTTGAAATTAATTTCAACTAAATAGTAAGTAGGAAATAAGGACATTACAATTGGCATGTACTTAATGCTATTTCACTGAGATAGTGAGGGACTCCTTAATTTACTGATGATTAAAACCAAGATTTAGGATGAAAAAATCATTTGCTGAAGAACAAACAGAAAACAACATATCTGAAAACTTCACTTTCCATATATAAACTTTAAGTAAAATAAATGTAAAGTATTTTCTTAAT
This sequence comes from Crocidura indochinensis, assembly GCA_004027635.1. Classification (NCBI taxonomy): domain Eukaryota; kingdom Metazoa; phylum Chordata; class Mammalia; order Eulipotyphla; family Soricidae; genus Crocidura; species Crocidura indochinensis. The sequence continues at coordinate 13,919 of PVKC010013156.1, forward strand.
TTGTTGCTATAAAGATCCATTGGATTAAATAGTGTTCATTGTATAACTCAATAGAATTAATTCAGTTTTACTTATTTGGTATAATATTTTCTGTGCATGTCATTATAATGACGAACACTAGGGATCCTGTCAACCAAAAAGAATCTTTGTATTAAAGTTGATAGAGCACAAGCATCCAGTGAAAAATAATATGTATATTTACTCACATATGCTATAGCAGAACATTAAAAGAGACTAGACATCTCTTAGCATTCTGATAAACTTTAATAATATGAACTGACATTATTTGGACAAAGTGATAATCCTATAAATTAACCTTTAACCTATCTTTAGCAATGGGTACTTAATAGAGCCTGAACTAAATAGAACATAAAAATGTATCACAGGTCACAGTTCAATAGGATGACTTACAGTTGATCTCTACTTTTCACATTAGGCAAACTCAATAAATTTCAAATATATTACCTAAACTGAAAAGATATAAGAAAATAGAATTGGTTTTTAAAAGATTGGAAGTTGTGTGAAATGATAACTGGTCACTAGAATCCTGGTTTTTATTTTCTGCTATGGAATGTCACATTACTCTTCCACCAGATCAGCATTTTGATTTTGGCAAATGTAATTGTGCGTGAGATAAACAGCAGGACTAACATAAACATCATAATATATATTTTCAACATTGATTCTCTGAGTTGTGGCATTGGTAGAGGAAAATTAAAAGGGATTCATGTAGAAGCTTTGTGCACTATTGTATGAAATCCAATTATGGATAAATTTGTGATTTCACAGTGATTAAATTTAAAAAAAGGAAAAGAATCTACGGGTTGTTCAGACCTAAAATGTGGGAACCTCTTTCCCACATTATAGAAACGGTGAGACTACAATAAACTACCATGGGTCAATAAGTTACAACAGACCAATTCCATATCAATGAATTCAAATATTACCACAATTACTGTGAAATAAAAGTTATGAACTTTCACTATAAAATCAATTTTTACAATATAACCTGATATAATATTTTGTAACATTATAAGCAGGTTGTAGTTTTTTTAGTTTGCAAACAATCTTTGGTGTGTGAAAAATGAACTTAATAATTACTGCTCCAGTGAATGACTGGTTTTATTTCAGGTTTTTTTATTATTTAATTTTTATGCGAAGAAAGAGAGAAAAAGAATAAGGGAAGATAGATGTGGAAAGAGAGATAAGAATGAGAAAACAGAGAAAAATGATTGAAAAAAGGAATAATGGAATAAAGAAAGGTCCTTATACTTTTATGCTGTACCTACTTGGTTACATTACTCCCATAATTTGTTTATGAAGAGCCTATTACCACAATTTTTTCAAAGAATCTACCTAGATTATTTGTGCTTCTTTTCAATCACATCCTTTATAGTATGAAAGATCATCAATGAGTCAGACACACCTTGGACAACTGCTAAAATCATACAAGATTTTGATTCTTGCAATAGCTACCATTTCTCTCAAGGTTGTTTTTTGCATTCCTTTTTAGGTAAGGACATGCCAATGTTTCAACCAAAATTGGTACTGGGAGCTAATGCAACAAATGGCTCATTGTCTGTAGTCTTAGAAAGGACATTGCAAACTTTAGCTCTTAAAAAATGGTGTGCTCATATATACCCATTGGAGAATGAGGTGGTTCTATTTTTTTAATTAATACATAGGCATCAGTAAAAGAAGGTACATAAAATTCTTAAATGCCAAAATTATGGTGCTCTGTAAGAGGACAGCAAATTCTATTTTGCAAAAGGTGAGTAGGAATTAACAGTTTCCAATAATTTGGAGTTTGGCACTAACATCAAACCTACACGAATTGCCAAATTTTCTAAGAACATAAAATAATTTGGTTTCAACAAAGTCTTGATTTGGGGGTTGAAAATAATGTGTCATGAGTGTGTATAGTTATATGAAGCATCAATATTTTAGAAGCCTTAGTCTGTTATATAATATAATCTGATACGCATCAAAACTGAGCATAGGAGGATGGAAACCTTAGAGAAAAGGAATGAAAGCAGATTTAATTTGAGAACACAAGAAATCCTACTTAACATATGCCTGCATTTACCCATTTCAAATAAATTTATTCAACAATAAAGTCAATAAAGTCAAGGGAAATTTACATTTAATAATGTTGACATTCAAAAATAAAAAATAATCATGCTGACATTATTGCCTCCAATTCTTATTTTAAATTTTATTTTAAGCACAATGTTTTATAATACCATTAATAGCAGAGTTTCATACATAAGACATTTCAATATCACACCTTCCACCAGTGTCCTACCCTCTACCACTCTTCTACTGTTTCTCACCCCTCATTTTTCTCCAGTTCCCATCAGTGTTTGCTTCCCAAAAAAGATTGTTACATTTCTGGTTATTTTTTGCACATTTGCTATTAATTGTTTCTTTATAATCCACATATAATGGATATCATTCTGTGCTTATCTTTTTCTTTCTGATTAACTTAACCTATTGGTGTTAATTCTATATCCCAAGGTAGCATATTTTCAGTTATTCATTTATCTACTCAAAATAAAATATAAATTCTATGCTATAATATTTGCCTCTGAAATATTTGTTCAACCTTTGGAAGAACTTCAGCATTTCTACTGTGTCTAGTAACTCTATATGAGATCTTGGGTCATTTGTTAACATTCTCCCATCTAAATAGATCAAATGATGTACATCAGGTGCTAATAATTTTTTCAATACTGAAAACTCTATGATTACTTTGATATTGTGTCAAGATCAAATGTTTCATATGTCTGAGTAGAAGCTTGGGAGGTAAATTCTGAGTTCTGAATCATTTAGTAGCATAATTGTCTTTTTAAAATGCTAATAGATTTCACAAATACTTCCTGCCACACCTACTCTTTTTCAGAGAATAAAAGAAAGAAAGTTAATTTATGGTAATAGAGCAAACACCCAAACATAGTACCATTTAATTTTTCTTTATTGTTATAATTTTAATTTACTGTGTATGACTAACACTTATTAGATTTCTTTTCTGTTGCCATTGATACTAAAAATTACTTTCTGTCTGGGTATTGCCTTGGAAGCAAATCTTTAAATATTCACAAGTTATTCTGGGACATTTCAATTGGGTCTAAAGCTACTGAAATACTGCTAATCTTCCAATAATCTTAGAAATATGATGGAGATAGAACATATGAGAATAAGAAAATAATTAAAACAATTGAATTCTAGAATCACAGTACAAGATAAATGATCTAACCTGAGTCATCATTCCAGAGAGCTTTTAATTTACTATTAGACTATATGACTGGAAATGAGAACTCTTGAATTCAAAGAAATCTCTGGACTATTTTAGCATCCATTTTTCCATTGCACATAAAGAAACATGAGAGTAAGAAGGAATAGAAGTAGTAGGGTAGTAGGGAAGAAATATTGTAGTGGTCAAATTAATAATAATATTTACAATTTAATAAGCAAGTGTATAATTGCATTAATAAGACTATCTTTTTATATAGCTGACAGTCTTTTAATGAATCATTTAAATATTATTTAATTAATTTGCTTTTATTTGGGGAGTCATATCTGACTGTATTCAATTATTACGCTTAGCAGAATCAGGGACATAGGGAATGCTTGGGATCAAATGTAGGTTGGTCATATACAAGGTAAATGCCTTACTCATTATATTATCACTTCAGCCTCTCTCCAAAGGTTCTCAAAACACCAAAACATTAGTATCTATGAAACCATTTATTTATTTATTTATTTATTTTATTTATTTATTTATTTTTTTTTGGTGTTTGGGTCACACCCGGCAGTGCTCAGGGGTTACTCCTGGCTCCATGCTCAGAAATCGCTCCTGGCAGGCACGGGGGAGCATATGGGGCACCGGGATTTGAACCGATGACCTTTTGCATGAAAGGCAAACGCCTTACCTCCATGCCATCTCCTGGGCCCCTGAAACCATTTATTAGCATATAGAAGTTTCAGTCATTGATGGAGGTTTTTCAAAAAGGGAAATGGCAGAGATGGTGAACAAAAGAGAGTAGATAATGGACAGAGAGTCTATTTTGGTTATAACCATAATTTTCAATGATATTTCCCAAGCATGTTAGTTACCAAACTAGATTTTTATAACTGCAGACATTTATCTTTCTTACTGTTAGAGCTGAAAAAACACTGCTGAGTTTGTCCCTAAATCCTACTCCACACAAAAGGAAAAAAAAACTTTTATATATTAGCATTAAATCAACATTAAAATGTAAAGCAAAAACATTTTAATCTATTTATCATTACTGATTTTCTTTCTAAAAGTGAAGAAGAGAGGAAAATTTGGAATCTATTATTTAAGAAAATATTGAAGCTATCCAAGGCATTTTTGATTGAATTTTAAATGTCAACAATAATATCAATGTATTATAAGCACTGAACTCAATGATTTCCAATAAATAAATTAGTTTGGGAACTTGCCCAGAAAGTGTATATTTGTTAAACATTGCATTGAGAAACTCTTTGGAATTAATGCTTGGAAAATATACAATTTAAGAGTTCCTATGTATTAGTCAGTACTAAGGTGTTGTTTAAATGTATGTAGTGACAGTCCACGTGTATGTTGGTAAGGCGATGGTGAGGCCTTTCTCATCTAGACCCAGCTCCTGCAAGCCCCTATGGCCTAGGGGGTCTGAATTTTGCATGGTGATGCAGAGAAATTCAGAAAGCAGTCAGATGACGTTCCAGGAGTCGGTCAGCTTTATTTCACGGTCTTAACTGCCATGTACTTTACTCAAATGACTTCTATACAAAGCCTTTTCTTAGCAGCTACTTCTCTGCTCCTTCTATGGCTCTCTCTGCCTGTCTCCCTTACAGCTGCTCTTCAGGTTTCATTGCTGACTGACTCCCTGTTATTGATTCTCCTTGTGGATTCTCTCTGCTGATGTTTATTCTGATTCTTTCTTCTCTAACTCTCCTTCTTATTCCTTCTCTCCCCGCAAAGAAAACTCCTTCTGGCCCATTTCAGGTGTGGGTAGTTCTGATCATTCAGGTGGGGTAAATAAGAAGTTAGGGGAGGGAATACACACACTAAGGAATGTATTTCAATTCAATATTTTATTCAATGGTTTGAACATATACCACTCCTCACAGTATAAGAACTACAATATATATTGCACTGATCTCACTACTATAGAAACATCTATTTATCCAGACTGACATCTCAGATTAATTCACAAATCACACAAGAATGTTAGTATTAAAAAGTTCCAGTTGGCATACATTATTCAGTGGGTGAAAAAAATCTCTCTTATGAATATGGTTTTGGGGGAAAGAACCTACTCAGTCCTAGGGCAAGATCAAAACAACTTTTTTGTTAAACTTGTTTCTTAACTATACCTTTAAGCTATAGCTATAGTCTTTCATTCTCCCTAAAGCAGCTTTCAAAATAATTTTATCAGGTATTTGCAATTTTGACTAAGTAGTAATAGGACTCACTCAAGTTCACACAGTCCTTATGGGATCAAGTTGAGTAAACAACACAATAAATCAAAAGTGTCTCATGCTGTTTATCATCTTTTTCATCAATTTTGCTAAGTGCAGCTTTCCAGAATTCAAAATAGTGCTGATTGCTCACTAGAAAAGATATCAAATTGTAAAAAGAATAATGAATATTAATGGATTTTAGTCTGAACTTGAGCACATATGCATTCATTTTGTTAATGTTCCAGAATGGAAACATATACAATTTCTTTTGTGATATAACTTGTTCTAATTATATTAATCTCTATGCATTAATAAATTTTATGACAGCCCTTCTTTTCTATTAACAAACTTCCTTGAGAAAGCTGATTAGATAAAATATTTTAACAGATTCCCTTAGAAACTTGTCATAAAAAATGAAATCATGATGTGACACACTGTTATCCCCCCCAAATTAAATTTTATTTGCAAATATATACAAAATATAGATAATAGCATACTAAATAGTAAAAATAATTTATAATCAATTGTTGCTTTAAACTTAATTATAAATTTACATCAAAATTAAACTTGGAGTTTTGGAAAAGAAAAATCCTCCTAAAATGTATAGTCAACTAAAAAATCATAGTCATTTTTATATCAGATGAGCAAAATGCTATTATGTTGATTAACTTTTATTATAAAATATCATTTTATTTCCCTTATCAAAAGTTATGTTTTATTTATTCATACATCTTAATATTTAAGACTGAGTATGTGTAATAAAAAGTGCAAAGGTTAGTGTAATAGATTTTTCCCTTAAGAAATTTACAGCTAATACCTCCCTCTATATTTCCACTAATCCTACCATAATCTTAGAGTCACTATCTAGCTCTCTACTAAGGAATCACAGAAGCATTTTGAGAAACTGTCAAGCTAAAAATTAGTTTTCAGACGTGCCTCACTTTGAGTGCCATATTTTCCCATTGCTTAAATAATTCTTTTTTGGGTCATCCTTGGCCACAGAGTCTCCAAATCTTCAACTTCCTTTGAGCAAATAGAAAAGCCATAAGTCATAACTCTCCTGCTAAATATATTACTTGGGAATATTTGTTTAACCACTTTTACCTACACAGAGACCTGACTATATCAGCTCTACTCTTCCATATGTATTCAACCTCTCCTGCTAACCTTTTTAGGTTGTACAATATTTAAACTTTCCATATTAAATAACAATACAAATTTAGCCTTGGTTTGGTAACCTTAACTAGTTACTAAACTTCCCCTTTAATGCAGCAATAGCACCTCCACAAACTTAAAATCTAAGAACAAACCTGGTTGCTCAGGTATAATTCTATAAAATGGTATATCTAATGAACTGTGGGTGCATTTAAACTATTCACCCTCTTTTGTCAGTATTGATACAGCTCTCACACAAGTTTGATAATGAAAATAAAATTTGTAGAATTGAAGTACTGATATAGGGAATTTGTAATCCATGAAAATAAAGCTCCATCTGAATACTTCAAATTAATTAAACTTCAGAATAACTCTCAACTTCAAAATAACTAGATTAAGTCAAAGACACTCCACAGTAGTAGGTATAGAAAATGTTAACTAATTTTTATACACTATAGTCATATATTTATTTTTATAGGAGGCTGCTTTCTATTTGTAAAAAATAACTAGTCATTTTTTGAACTGGCACATAAAACATTAATTCTTTCCTTAAAACATATTTGATTTATATCTGACAATTGTGTACCTCTTACTGTTTTAATTTTTGGTCCTTATTTTCTGTTATTGTTTTATTTTGGTGCTAAGTCCAAGGGGTTTATCCTTAGATCTGTGCTCAAGAATCATTCTTGTTTGTGCTTGGTTCTCTGAGGACCAATGATCAAAATAGGGTAAGACAAGTGCCTTAACCCTTGTACTATCTATCCTCTGGCCCATACTCCTTATTTTTTAATAGCTGATACTAGTTTATTCGTATCAGTTATATGCAGAATCAAAATATCCTAAATGTCTTTGCCCTTGCAGAACTTTACAGCCTATAGCTTCTCAAAAATACAGTTTCATACCTTGAGGTAAAAACATTGTGCTGGGTGTAATCCTGAAAATGTTGATTTTACTTCTCAGTTGTGGATGGATGTATTGAAGAAAAAAATAAATGATTAATTCCCTAAGCTTATCCTTGATATTACCCAAAAGCTTTACATGCAGCTAAAAATCTCATTAGGCTGCAAAGGAATATAATCACATTTGTCATCAATTTCCTTGTTAAAATTTTAAATGAAATAACATAGAATGTCACAGTAGATTAGAAACAGTAACTAATACAATAAAGCTATCACTTTTTTAATCCCTACTTAAGAGCAATGTCAAATGACACAGAAGCATTCTCAGTGGTTTCACTAATGAATAACACATTAATTAAATTTAATTTTAATGGGCCATATAATAAAGTGATTATAGATACCAAATGTTATAACAATGATTTTTAAGTTAATGTTTTTGAGGGCTTACTATATAAAAGGTAGCAGATAAACAATTTTATAGTCATTATATAACTCACAATATATATTCTTATAATAAAACTATTACTGCAGCATATCAGAGTCTTGAACCTATTTAGCATAAATGAAACCTCTCTAAATCAAACTGCCAACTAGTGATGATCTGGAATACAAGATCCTGGTTCTTTGTGTGTTTTCTTTCACTGTATCGTTCCGATTTTAGTATATGTGCTGCTGAAGCGAGCACCTTTGTGTGTTTTTGATTGCATGTTTTCAGGTGGAAACCTTAAGATCTAGAAACTTTTCACCATGTAAGATCTAGAAATACAAAGACACTAGAAACTCTTAATTTATTGTATTATACTATTGTCTACAATATCTTGTACTTTTATAAAATGAGGCATGTATGGTTGCATAAAAGAAATGAATTTATTAATCAATTTATTGACAGCATTAGGTTAATGGCAAATAAAGAAAAGTCCATGTCTTGCTATACCTCTGTTTTGTGCTCATGTATATACTCATAATTTAGTATCAAATATTCTTTTGGGTTGAGGATAGTTGCCAAGAAATTCCCATAGGACTTGAGGGGCTATTCATGATGATTTATTTGGTCAACCAGGCCAGATGATTCAATGCCTTTGGCATAGGAGCTTCACACATGCAATGCATGTACTTCAACAGCCCTTTAAGCTAACTCCCAGGCCTCTAAGATAGAAGATTTATACTGCAGTCTTTTGAAATTAATTGCATATTGTATAATTCATTTATAAAGAGTCGAAGTATTATGTATAAAAGACTGCCATAATTCTTTTTCATTTGTTTTTTTTAAATGTCTGTCTGTATTTATTATGTTTGTACACAAATAGCCTTTTATTTTTTTAATTTAAATTTTTATTGTGACTGAAGTTCATTACACAGAATTATTTACGGTACATAGCGACAATGAATGAAGGGCATTCCCACCACCAATGTTGTCCTCCCTCCACTCCTGTTTCCAGCATGTCTCCCATCTCTCCCTCCTTTGCTCTCCCATTCCCCCCCCCATAATACTAGTGTAACTGGTCTCCACTTAGCAGCTGGTTGTAGGTCGGGTATCTATTCTGTTTGGTGTTCCAGTCTGATCATTTTTTATTTACACTGCATGGTCATATGACTGGCCCTGGTAACATTCTTTTCTCCCCTCAATTTATGAGTCTGAATGCTTCAAGTTGTGCTATTGTTTGAGATAGAAAGGTTAAGAAAAGGAGAAGGGAAAATTTGGTATCAACTACTAAAAGCAAATGAGATTT
>PVKC010013157.1:0-23174 GCA_004027635.1 Crocidura indochinensis
CAAAAAAAAAAAAAAAAAAAAAAAAAAGAAAATTCCAACACCAATACACTTCTAAAAAAAAACCATTAACAAATTTAAAACCCAAAATTTAAATGAATGATTGAACTGAATAATATCAATAAACAACAATTTTTAAAAAATGACTGCTAGGGTCAGTGAGGTGGCGCTAGAGGTAAGGTGTCTGCCTTGCAAGCGCTAGCCTAGGAAGGACCGAAGTTCGATCCCCTGGCATCCCATAATCCCATATGGTCCCCCCAAGCCAGGGGCAATTTCTGAGCGCTTAGCCAGGAGTAACCCCTGAGCATCAAACGGGTGTGGCCCCCCCAAAAAAATTGACTGCTTACCGAAATAGCAAAAAACAAGCTGATATTAAAAAAAAATTGATTCAACTAGCACCTCATAGCTCAAGAAATCCTCAGAGAATGACTTTAGTAATACCCTTAGGAGATTTATTATGTGTCTGCTAAGGGGAGTGAGTGGGTAACTAGATTTATTGGTGGAGAAAAAGGTTACACTGATGATAGGATTCGTTTTGGAATACTAAATACCTTTAACAACTATATATTAAGCAATCTGAAAAATAATGGTGTTTAAATAAAGTTTCAAACAAGGAAGGAAGAAATAGAAAGAGAAAAAGAAGAAAGGAAGGAGGGAGGGTAGGAGAGGGAAGGAAGGAGGGCGGGAGAAGGACAGACACCTGGCATGGTTCATAGATGTGACTTGATGGTAGATCCAGGGCCCATTAAAAAAAAAAAAAATATATATATATATATATATATATGACATATATATTTATTAAATATATGTAAGACCAGGGAGGTCTTATTCATGTGGGAGTGTACAGGTTCACCAGTTCCTCATGGCTCACCCTCCCTACTCCTCTCACCTCACCCCAAGCAACACCAGATGGAAACCTGGTGCCATTGAGCTCTTTAGGTGCAAACAAATATAAAAGTGGTCCCAAGCACCAAAAAGCAGTGTCCCCGCAACTATTTTAAATAAACAAAACCTGCCATAAAAATTAAACTTTATGTAAAGAAATTTAACCTACATCATCATATCACATCTTTTTTTTTTTTTTTTGGCTTTTGGGCCACACCCATTAGACGCTCAGGGGTTACTCCTGGATATGTGCTCAGAAATCACTCCTGGCTTGGGGGGACCATATGGGATGCCGAGGGATCGAACCGTGGTTCATCCTACACTAGCGCTCGCAAGGCAGACATCTTACCTCTAGCGCCACCTCTCCGGCCCCATAATATCATTTCTTAATAAGTATGCAAAAATGTCAAAGTAAAATTCTAGTGGTTCTTTAGTTCTGAGAAAATATTTCTCTGGGCCTCAATGTAAAGTATAAAAACTGATGTTTAAATATAAAAATACTTATATTCTTAAGGAATATAATCGCAACCTGTGATACAGACTTTCTCCCCACTCTTCCTTCCTTTGTTCTTCTCTATTCTCCACTTTCTTTATATTTTTCTAAAAGTTTTTTTAACAAAAAAAAAGACTATTAAATTTAATTATTTTTCTTTCCCTGGTGCTAGAGAGTAACTTCAGGGCATCACATATGCAAAACAAGTGATTTAAGGCTGACCCACATTTCAAATCCTGATGCAACTTTTTTTTCTCCTTTGATAGTAAAAATATGGAACGCTTCACAAATTTGCAGACATCCTTGCACAGGGGCTATGCTAATCTTCTCTGTATTGTTCCAATTTTAGTATACGTGCTGCCGAAGAGAGCACCTGATACAATTTCTATATTAAAATCATCCTACAAATTTTTCTCATAAACTACTACACACATCAAGTTTTGATCCTTACCTTGATTTCTAATGTACCACCAAAGCCCATTTTAAACTGTCCATGCATGTCTTTAGTAAAGACTCTTTGAAAAGTTTGCTTGAATAAGGAAGTATTGAAAGAGTCACCCATTACCATGTAACCCCTGCAATAAAAGAACAAAAGAAGTGTATTTGATGTGCATACTATGGTAAAACTAGAAAAGTAAATTATTTTTCAAATGCACCAGTTCCCTGGAGAGAAAGTACTGCAGATTGGGGTGCTTCACTTGTACATATCTAACCAAGGTTCAATAACCATCATACCACGTGGTCCCAAGAGCCTGCCAGGAAAAAGCCCAGAGCACAGCAGTAAGTAGTCCAAATATATTATCTGCAGTGATAATACTGCAGGCAGGATATTTTTTTTTGTGTGTGGTTTTTGGGTCACACCCGGCAGTGCTCAGGGGTTACTCCTGGCTCCATGCTCAGAAATTGCTCCTGGCAGGCACGGGGGACCATATGGGGCACCGGGATTCGAACTGATGACCTTTTGCATGAAAGGCAAACGCCTTACCTCCATGCTATCTCCCGGGCCCCCTGCAGGCAGGATATTTGCCCTTGTATATTGCCAACACAGGTTCAAGAACCAGAACCCTTTATGATCCCCTGAGCCATCTGAAAGTGATCCCTGAGCACAGTCAGAAGTAATCCCTAGGGACCACTACGTGTGGTCCAAAACCAAATAAAAATAAAAATAACTCCAGCAAATTTCCCAAAATGCACTACATTATCATCCAATTGATTTTATATATCAATTATAATAGGGTACATTCCACACAAGCTATCTTAATTCTAAAATACAGTGCCCCTATCAATTGCATTTGTCTTCAGTAGCTTTCAGTACCTCTAAAGGTTTCGTGGTTTGGGGTTGCTTTGTTTAGTTGTTTTGTTTTGTTTTGTCTGTGGCGCTGCACAGGGATTACTCCTGACTCTTCGCTCAGAAATCGCGCCTGGCAGGCTTGGGGGACCATGTGGCATGCTGGAGTTCAAACCCGGATCAGCAGCATGAAAAGCAAACGTCCTACTCGTCCTACTGCTGTCCTATTGCTCTGGCCCCAAGAATTCATTTTTTTCCTTAGGTTTTTTTTTTTTTGGTTTTTTTTTTTTGTTTTTTTTTTGGTTTTTGGGCCACACCTGGTGATGCTCAGGGGTTACCCCTGGCTATTCACTCAGAAGTCGTTCCTGGCAGGCCGGAGGGACCATATGGGGAACCGGGGGATCAAACCGTGGTCCGTCCTAGGTTAGCGAAGGCAAGGCAGGCACCTTACCTCCCTCCAGCGCCACTGTCCATCCTCCACCCCAAGAATTCATTTTTAACTAACTTACATATCCACATTATAAAACACAAATATACCAAAGGTAAACATTAAGAAATATATCTTTCCCTTCTCAGCCACCCAGTTCTCCATCAAGATATCTTATAATTAAGGGGGGAAAAGCCTATATACATATACACAACAAATTGTGATATGTCATAGTTAATTTACTAGTGTCACACTCAAGAGATTAATAGGATACTTTATGCATTTATATAGTAATGCATTTATTTACTATATAATTTATGCAGTAATTTATATATCTATTTTAACTTTGAAGAAACAGTTTTCAAACTAAAACTATACTGAAAAACAATCTTTAATAAATAAAACTTATTAGTTTAGCATCTTTAATAACTAAATTCCTTAATATGTAAAAACTTCAGTTTGACAATGTATGAGCCTCTGCTGTCATTACTGATTTACAATTACAAATTGCAAAATTTAAATACATACCCAGTAAGGTTAGGACAGCATTTCATTTCCAGTAGACCTGTCTGATCTAATGCACATGCATAAATATCAATAACATGACCAGTTGTAGCAGCTCGATTAGCCAGTGCTTCAAAATGCTACAAAAGATTTTCAAATCAATGAGAAAATTAATATATTTTATATATTTTTTCCTTTAATAGATCAAAATATTTTAAATAGCCCATATAATTATAAACATCTTGATATTATCAACAAAAGCCTATAACTAACAGCAAACATACTTAATGATCAATAGGATCTGATCTGTTTTAATTAAATTATCTATAGCATCACACAAAATGATAGCATAACTTCTGTCAGCCTGACACTGGACTGAAGATAGTTCAGCAGCACATACTTAATATATGGGAGGTTCAATTCAAATCCAGCACTGCATGGTCCCCCAAGCACCATTGGGAGTATGAAAAAGAGCAAGCCCCAAAGCAAAAAGCATTTTGTATGACTCTGATACTGTCACTTTTCTTCTTTAAAGGTTATTCTCTCTAAGGCTGAAGAGGTAGTACAGTGGGTAGGGGGCTTGCCTTGCACATGGCTAAGGTTCTATCCCCAGTATCAAATATGCTCCAACCCAAACACTGGCAGGAGTAATTCCTTAGTGCAAAGCCAGGAGTAAGTTGTGAGCATCACCAAGTGTTGTCCAAAAACAAAATAACAACAACAACAACAACAACAACAAAAGCTATTTTAAAAAGATTTCTCCCAAGTGGTAGAATAACTAAATCCTACAGGTAAAATAAAAAGAAGAGCAGGGGGCTGGAAAGATAGTAAAGTGGGTATGGTGTTTGCTTTGCACATGGCAAACCTGGGTTTCATTTCCAGCATCTATGCATTCCTCTGAGCCCATCAGGCATGTCCCTGAGCACTACTTGGTGTGGCCCAGAAAGAATGGTCCTCATTGGGAAGTGGAGGAAGTGTATGTATATATACATATATATACATATACACACATATATATGTACACATATATATACATACATATTCTATATACATACTATATATAGACCAGTATAGACAGGACTAGGTTCTGAAAGGAGATCAAATGGTATATAGGACCAATGGTCCAGCTTCACTTTTTCACTAATCCCTTGAGACTCCTATCCACCAAAAACTCCAGGTATGCAAGTTTTGTAGCTGACATCTCCAGGGACTGTTTGGAGCTAAGACAGGTCAATATTCCCCAAATTCCCTACTCCCAAAACACCTCTATATTTCCAGTTCTGGAAGCCACACCCCTGATCCTACACTGCCGCCATGTGAGCTCATCAGTCCAGTTCTACATACCCTCAAAGTCCTGGACCCTGTGACCACAGATGGGGCAGCATAAACCCCCAAAATTTTAATAATGATTTCCCAGTAGCACACCAAATTAGATTTAAAATAGTAATAGAACCAATATAGGCTTAATAAACAAAACCAACAATGGAATACCAACTAATAATAAGCAGCTTAGTAAACCTTTAGACAATGATTTAATAATGACTATTTTGTAAGATATGGCAACTTTTACAAATCCTTTAATTAAGTATTTTTTCAACAATTGCATTACTATTTAGTTGTACCAAGAAATATTAAGTAAACTATTCATACTTGCCAAGGGGTAGACTTGGGGAAGGGTGGGAAACTGGGAACAATGGTTGACAGAACGTTACACTAGTCATAGGATTGGTGTTGAAACATTGAATGACAAAAATAACTCTAGTATGAGCTGCTCTATAGACCACAATGTTTAAAAGTATAAAGAAAATTATATAAAAGGTGACATGCATAACAACCTATCAGTAACAGTATTGTAACCCACAGTCCCTAAAAGGAGAGGTGGGAGGAGAGGAAGGCCAAAAGAAGAAAAAAAAAAAAAGAAAAAGAAAAAGTGCCTATCAAAGAGGCAGACTGGGGGGATAGAAAGGAAACTGAGAAACTGAGACATTAGTAGAGGGGACTGAACACTGGTGAAAGGGCCATTTTGGAACACTGTACACCTGAAACTCAACCATGAGTAACTATAACTCTGTAATTCAGTGATTCAATTTTAAGAAATTTAATAAATAAAAATAAAAATGGTTTTCCTTGGGCAATAGGTAGTACAGCAACTTAACCAGGAATGATGTCTGAGCACAAGTCAGGAGTAAACCCTGACAACTACCAGGTATAAGCCCAAGCCAAAGGGCTAAAATACAGCATAAAAAAAGAGTTCTCTAAGAAGCCGTCTCTAGGGGCTGGAGTGGTGGCGCAGTGGTAGGGCATTTGTCTTGCATGCAGCTAACCTAGGACAGATCGTGATTGGATCCCCTGGTGTTCCATATGGTCCCCCAAGCCAGTAGCGATTTCTGAGCGCATAGTCAGGTGTAACTCAAGCATCATCAGGTGTGGCCCAAAAAACAAACAAACAAAAAAACAAAAAAACAAATAAAAATAGAATCTAATAAAAAACGTACTGTTACTTATAATTTTTAGTATTAAAAATCAGAAAAAACTATAACCAATGACTAAGAAAAAGAGCTATACTCAATTGTTAGTTTTTTATAACAAGATTTCAAATTCAGTTATTTTCACAGAAAATTCTCTCTCATAAAATTAATTTTTCTAATCAAACTGAAAGAATTAAACATGAAAATTACCTTAGTTCCCTTTTTAACAAATTTGGCATTGTCCTTGTCAATATCATGCCATGATCTTATGGGTGTCTTCAATTCATCTCCAACCACCATTCCAGGTCCCTGAGTAGCTGGACCACCGATGAACATCATGATACGAGCACCAGTGTTGGGAAAAGTACACTATTAGAAAAGAATAAATTGTCAAGCACTTAATGAAAAACGTAAGCATATGTATTTCTGATCATAAATTTGATCTAATTTTTCTACAAAACAGGAAAGCACACTTTTCCAAGGAATAAAGCCAAATGTTACAAGTAAAATTTAAAAACAATGAATGCTTGAATGCTTTTGAAATCATAAATTGTAGGCATCCTAGGTTATAAAATAATCTGTAAACCTAATCACTAAGCAGTATTCCTAATCACTAAATATTAATCAATGAATATTAATAGTATTCTTCTGACTTTAGTAGTCCAGAGTGATAGTACAGCTGATAAGATCATTTGCCTTGCACATCACTGACATAATTTCGATCACCATCATCTCATATTATTCTTGATCCTGCTAGGGGTAATTCCTGAACATTGACAGTTATGGCCCAAAGCCCCACCCACCCACCCAAAACAAAAAGAAAAAGAAAAAAGTCCATACTGACAGGAGCATCTTGTGTTTCTGTAGGTGCTGGGTTTTGGTTTTTGTTTTGTTTTTGTTTTTGTTTTTGTTTTTTGCATTCAGTACTTAAAGCAGAAGCAAGCAGTTTACATTACAAGTTCAAGTTTAAGGATTCAATACTACAATCTATTCTCCTTCCTCTCAAAATACTCACACCCTACTCATTATACTTTTGCTCTGGCCCCTGTTATCATGGGTATATTTTTAAAAATCTGTGGCCAGAGTTAATTAGTACAGTGGGTAGAGTTTTCCCTCCCACACAGCCAACTCACATTTCATCTCATATGGCCCTTTTTCCAAGCACTGGCAGGAGTGATTCCTTAGTACAGAGCCAGGAGTAACCCCTTAGTGCTGCTGGGTGTGGCCCAATTACGTCAATTCAGTCTAGTCCTCAAAACTTGTGATTTACTGATAAAACTACATTTCTATTTATATATATATATATATATATATATATATATGCACACATCTATAATAAAGTTTTATACTGGGGTCACATCTAACTATACTTATAGGCTGCTCCTGGCTCTGTGCCTGGTCACCCTAGGCAGTACCTAAGACTTTAGCCCATGCTTCCTGTATAAAAAATGCACATGTAAGGTAAGATAAGATAAAATAAGACAAGACCAGACAGCTAGATCTCCAAGATACTAGAGTTAATCTAGATCTTCCCAAGAAGATACCTTAAAAACTCTATTTTTAGGGTCAAAAAATCCAAAAATGGAGGCCGGAGAGATAGAGCGGTAAGGCATTTGCCTTGACTCCAGAAGAACAGTGGTTTGAATCCTGGCATCCCAAATGGTTCCCTGAGCCTGTCAGGAGCGATTCCTGAGCATAGAGCCAGGAGTAATCCCTGAGCACTGCCGGATGTGACCCAAAAACCAAATATATATATCCAAAAATAGACCAAAGAAATGCACTCAATCTCCAAAACAGCAGCAAATACATAAGATTTTGCCATCAGCAATTCCTGTAACCTGCTACTTTTCTCAGAGAGAAAACGAAAAGTTACTAGTATGGAGAACGAACTCAAAGATGCATAACAGAAAATAAATTACAATGCTTTTTAACAACAAATATGACAATTCTCGAGATTATGAAATTAAATTCAAAGTTGCCTCTGTAAGTTAGTCAAAATTATGTCTAAAAACTAAGTTACAGTAATAAAGGGAAACATGAGGAAAGGCAAAAAATTATAGGGAGAAAGGAGATAGCTCAAAGGGCTAGTGCATATGGTTTGTATGCAGGAGGCCTGGGATCAATCCTAGCACCACATGGTCCCCTGAGAACCGCCAATACCAACAATGAGCAATATGCCAGAAGTCCCTGAGTACCCAGATTTGGCCCAAAAACAAAACCAAAAGAACAGAACTCCAGTATCAATAAAACATAAAAGAAGAAAGGGAGGGAGGAAGGGAGGTAAATACAGTTGGTGGGGCACTTGTCTTGCAAGCAGCTAAACAGGTACTGGGGACCATATGCATAGGACTAAACCTGAGTCAACTGCATGCAAAGCAATTGCCATAAGTGCTGTGCTAACCTTCTGAACAAACTTTTGTTTTTGTTTTTTGGGGGCTATACCTAGTGTATTCAGGAGTACCTGAGTTATGCCTGAGTAAAAGAAGTTACTCCTGACTCTGAGCTCTGGAATTACTCCTGGTGGTGTTCAGGGGACTCATATGGGATACCAGGATCTGTACTATAGCTCCAGTCCCACAAACAATATTTAATGGTAACTGAATCAGCCTTTTCAAAGACAAAAAAAAGACATTTTTTAAAAAGCTAGAAATTTGTTTCGTTTTGTTATATATTCAACTAAGCTATTCTTCAAAAATTAAAAAGCTGTCCTTTTCTAAGGCCTTCATAGAAAAATATTTAAAGCATTCAATGGCTTATAAAATTCTGTACTCATAAGCTTTCTTAAGAATTTAATGGAAGGAGCCAGGGCCCTAGCTCAAATGTCTGGAGTATATGCTTTAAATTCAAGAGCTGTGGATTAAACTCTTAGTACATGGCCCTCTTCACCCACTCCCACAACTACCCAGCAACTCCCCAACAGAGGCCCAAAAAAGAGCAAATAAACCATGACACTTGGTTGGAATGACATAACTGAGTATATATATATATATATATATATATATATATATATATATATTTTTTTTTTTTACAATTCTTTTTGTTTTGTTTTGTTTTGGGGTCACACCCAGCAGTGCTCAGGGGTTACTCCTCGCTCTACACTCAGAAATCTCTCCTGGCAGTCTCAGGGGACCAAATGGGATACTGGGATTCAAACCACTATCCTTCCGCATGCCAAGGCAAATGCCTTACCTCCATGCTATCTCTCCAGCCCCTTTTTACAATTCTTATATGTAATACTGTTTCATTATACACACAACAGATGTTCAGGACAGGAATGGGGTTTAAAAGAAAAAGACGCAAATATGAAGCAAATAAATCATATTGGGGACCAAGTTAATGGATATGGATTATTAATTCAGTTTACTTTTAAACACAGTATAGTCTTATATATTCTGCAAACTATACTATATATCCTGAGAACAAATACTAAACTGAATCCTAAACTTCTTTATAGATAAATAAGCTAGAAGTACTAAAACTATTCTGTGTAATTTAAGATTGAACAAATAAAAAATCCTTTCAAATAATGAGAAATACTTTCTCATGGTCAGGAAAGGAAATACTGACCACTCCTGGTAGTGCTCAGAGAACCACATGTAGGGCTGAGAAGCAAACCCAGGTTTGCAAAGCCAGTACCTTATCTTTTGTATTCTCTCTGCAACCTCACAGTGTTTCAACTTTCTTTAAAAAAATTTAGAGGTCAGAAAAAAAAATTTAGAGGTCACAGATCAAGTACAAGAGTTAATTAAGTTTCTTGCTTTGCATGCAGCTAGCCCCAGGTCAACTCCAGCATTGCATATGGTCTCCTGAGAACCAGCAAAAGTGATCCCTAAGCTGAGTCAGGAATAGCCACTGAGTACCTCTGGTCCTAGCCACAAACCCACTCTCCCCAAAAATTTTTTTTTTTTTTTTTTTGGTTTTTGGGCCACACCCAGTGACGCTCAGGGGTCACTCCTGGCTATGCGCTCAGAAGTTGCTCCTGGCAGGCACGGGGGACCATATGGGAACCGGGGGATCGAACCGTGATCCGTCCAAGGCTAGCGCGGTAAGGCAGGCACCTTACCTGCAGCGCCACCGCCCGGCCCCCCAAAATTATTTTTAAAAACACTCAGTCTTAGTGTTCTTTAAAGGATGTCAGTGACAAAAGCACTTGTCTTGCAAGTATAAAGAGATGAATTCATTAGCCTGTACCCCATCTGTTCAAGCATAATCCTGGCAGCATGGCCATTTGGGTCCAATGCTCAACAAAAAGTACTGGATTCTACTGCACCACAACCAAATGTATACAACCTCTGGTCATCACAACAAAAGTGAAAGGGGCTACTAATGAATATCTAAATAGCTAAAGATAATTTAAAAAATTTTAACAGTATTTTCTAATTACAAAACTAGGATATATTACTGAATATTTTTCAAATTCTATTACCACTGTTTGAATAAAAATAAAATTTTATCACTCTATTTTAATAACACTGGTGCAGAAATGACACTGATTTTATTATATGTTCTTTTGTTACACATTTTATTAAATGTTCCTATCAACAAAATGTTCAGCTCCATCACTGTCCTTTTGTCACTTCTAATATACTCTTATCTCCCTCCCTCCTGTGCTTAGTAATTTCAGTTTTGTACTTAAAAAAGAGAGTCTGTCATTCAGAATTCTCCATTCCCTTGTTTTATTTCTTTATATACCACAGGTAAGTGAAATTAACTAATATTTGCCCTCCTCTGATTTATTTCATGTAACAAAATGCTTGGAGCAAACTGCAAGATTTCATCATTTCTTTATAGCTCTGTAATATTCCATTGTACATATGGATACATCTTCTTTAATCAGTATTTATCTGTATCTAAGTATTGGGGTTATTTCCATATCCTAACTGCTATAACTTGGAATTTCAGTGAACATAATTGTACACATATATGTTCAAGTTAATGTTTTTATGTTCTTGGGTAGATGCCATGAAGTGAAGTTACTGGGTTGGGTAGAATCTCTGTTCCTAATTTATTTTAATGTCTATATTTTCCATAGAGGATGAATAAACACAAACAGTTCCCACCAACAGTAAAGAAATGTTTTCTTGTCACCACATCCCCAACACCACTGGCTGTTTCCAGTCTTTCTGATAAAAGCCATTCTCATTATATTGTCACTTCGATTAGCATTTCCTGAAAATTCACTGATAAAGAACATTTTCTCCTATGTTTACTAGCCATGCATATTTTTCTTCAGAGAAGTTTTTTTTCACTTCTTATATTTGATCAGGTTATTGATTTTTTGAGTGCTTTAATCTTGGATGTTGGTCATTTATCAGATATACAGTATGCAAATATTTTCTCCAAAGCACGGTATTTTTACTTTAGCTCAGGTTTATTTTACCATTCAAACACTTTTTCATTCTATGTAATTCAGTTTGTTCATTTTTATTTTCCTAGTCAATATGTTCAAAAAATTGGTACATATCCTGGAGAATTCTGTTTCCCTCAATGTAATGGATGCATTCTGGTCTCACACTGAAGTCTTTAACCTATATGAGTTAACCTTTGTATATGATGTGTATATGAATTCAGCTTCATTTTTTTCTACAGAGATATCCAGTTATCCCATCACCACCTGAAGAGACTTCCTTTCTCCACTTCACACACCCAACTTCTGTTGGACTAACTAAACATCTATAGGCTTTATCTCTGGGCTCACAATTTTAACCTATTGGCATAGGTCTATCTTTATTCCAGTTACCACAGTTTTGATTTTATAGCTTTACAGAACAGTTTAAAATCACAAAATGCAACACTTTACATTATCTTTCTCAAAACAGTGTTGATTATTTGGGAGTCTGATTACATTTTTTTTTTCTTTTTGAGCCACACATGGTAGTGCTCAGAGCTTACTTCTGGCTCTATGCTCAGGGTTTAGTTCTGGTAGGCTTGGGAGACCATGTAGGGTACCAAGGATCTAACCCAGGTCGGCCATGTGCAAGGCAAGCACCTTAACCACTGAACTATCACTCTGGCCCAATTCCAAACAAGTTTTAGTAGTATTTATTTCTAATCCTTGAAGAATGTCACTGAAATTCTGATGGTGATTACTCTGAATCTGTACAATGATTTAGGTAAACTGGTCATTTTGATCACCTAAATTCTTCTAATCCATGAACACAGGATTTTCTGATGTCTTCTACGTTATTTCAATAGTGAATTGTTTTGTGATGTATACATTACATTCCTTGTTAATTCCTAAGTAATTGATATTTTAGGGCACTATTTTTTTTTGTTTGTTTGTTTTTGGGTCACACCCGGCAGTGCTCAGGGGTTACTCCTGGCTCCATGCTCAGAAATTGCTCCTGGCAGGCACGGGGGACCATATGGGGCACCGGGATTCGAACCGATGACCTTTTGCATGAAAGGCAAACGCCTTACCTCCATGCTATCTCCCGGGCCCCATTTAGGGCACTATTTTAAAATAAAATTCTCTCTCTTCTCATTTATTGTCTGCATATACAATACAACAGATTTTAGTGTATTTATTTTATAACCTGCTACTTTGCTATTTCTTTATTGTTTTTATAAGATTTTTGGTGGAATCTTAAGGTAGTCTCCGTATGTTATTATATCATCTATAAATATTAAATCAAATAGTGAGTGAATATTTACTTTCTTCTTTTCCAGTTTGGATGTCCTTGACTTCTTCCTACTTGGCTGCTGTAGCATATGGCCGGAGCAATAGCACAGCAGACAGGGCATTTGCCTTGCATGCAGTTGACCCAGGTTCAATCCCCAGCATCCCATATGGTTTCATAAGCCTAGCAGGAATGATTTCTGAGTACAAAGCCAGGAGTAATGCCTGAGCGCCACCGGGGTGTGATCCAAAAAGAAAGAGAAAAAAAAAAGAAGGAAAAAGAAGAAAAGAAACTGACTACTGCAGAGAAAGTGGACATCCTTGCCTTGTGCCTCATCTTAGATAAAAAAAGCTTTCAGTTTAAAAAAATACTTTCAGTTTTGGGGCCGGACAGTGGTGCTGGAGATAAGGTGCCTGTGCTAACCTAGGATGGACCGTGGTTCGATCCCCCGGTTCCCCATATGGTCCCCCGTGCCTGCCAGGAGCGACTTCAGAGCGAATAGCCAGGGGTAACCCCTGAGCGTCACCAGGTGTGGCCCAAAAACAAAAAACAAACAAAAAAAAAAAATTTAAGTTTTATACTGTCTAGTATATTAGTTGCGGACTTACTGTATATGAACATTACTATTTTGAAGTATGTTCCTTTAGTGCATATTTTGTTAAAAAGCTTTCATAATGAGAGCCAGAGTGATAGCACAGGGGTAGGATATTTGCCTGACATGCAGCTGACCTGAGACGAACCCAGGTTCAATTTCTGGCATCCATATGTTCCCCGAAGCCTGTCAGGAGTGATTTCTGAGCACAGAGCCAGGAGTATTCCCTGACGCCACTGATTGTGACCCAAAAACAAAAAAAAAGCTTTCATAATAAATGATATTCAATCTTATCAAAAGCTTTCCTTGTACCTATTAATATGGTCATATAGTTTTGGGGGTAGCTGCACCCAGTTATATAATTTTGGGAGGCTCTGCATTCAGGGATAACTACTGATAAAATTAGGAGGAATCATATGTGGTGCCAGGAATTAAATATGGATCTGTCAAGTGTAAGGCAAGTGTCCTTCCTGTGTATGAGTGCTCTGGTCCTACCATGTGATTTTTTTTTCTTTTTGGTAATATGATTATACTATATTAAGTGATTTCATACCATGGAACCATCTTTCTATCCTTGGAATAAAATCCATTTTTTATTACTTTTCTGACAAAATAGTTAGATTCAATATGCTATGCCAAACTTTTGCTGAATGTTTCTGCATTGATACTCATCAGGAGTTTAGCCAATCATTTTTTTCTTTAGTAATATTTGCCAGCTGGTATCAGGGTAATATTGTCATAAATTGCTATTAGGAAGGATTCAGTTTTTCATATTTTGGAAGACCTCAAACTTAATTCTAAAATCTTACAATGTTTAAAAAGACACTGAGGGGCCTAGAAAGATAGCACAGTGGCGTTTGCCTTGCAAGCAGCCATTCCAGGACCAAAGGTGACTGGTTCGAATCCCAGGGTCCCATATGGTCCCCCGTGCCTGCTAGGAGCTATTTCTGAGCAGACAGCCAGGAGTAACCCCTGAGCACCACTGGGTGTGGCCCCCCCCCCAAAAAAAAAAAAAAAGACACTGAGGTTCTTCTAGGACCATTGCTGCCATCTGCTGATGCAACTGAATTCTTTCTTTTTCATTATTCCTGATGCTGCATGCTTATGTGCTATGTACACAGAACCTGACAGCAACAAGTATGTCTATTTAAATGACAATGAACATTTAGGCACAAAGTTTCTGATGTTCTTACTCTTGTTCAAGGTTTTACCTTCCTTTATTCTGTAGACATTGGGAGGTGGGGATGATGGCTGGAGAGACAGACAGTTACTCAGCTAAATGGGCAAAAGGCTAAGCAAGGTTGAATAGGCTGCCCAAACTATATCTTGTCTGGCATTGCTGCTTGAAATCCCATTGCCCTCTATTTTGTGTTGAGGGTGCTGGTTGGGGAAACAGGTACAACTCAAGAGGCAGCCAGAAGCAAGGAGGATCACACTGCCAATAAAAAAACGGTAGCATCGCTAGTGTTCCTAATTGGGACTCCCCTCTCATTTGTTCTGGAGGTACTGGCTAGGGAGCCTGTTTGACTTTCTTCCAGACTCCTTTTCTCTTCTTTTTGTTTTTGTTTTTGGGCCACATCCGGCAGTGCTCGGGGGTTACCCTTGGCTTTCCACTCAAAAATCTCTCCTGGTAGGCTCAGGGGACCATATGGTATGCCAGGGATCAAAACTGGGTCCATCCAGGGTTGGCCACATGCAAGGCAAACATCCTACTGCTGTGCTATCTATCTGGCTCCCAGACTCCTCTCTGTACAAAAGGATATGCTGAAATACAATTTTAAAGAAATAGAATCATACTATCTGATGATCTGAATTTTTAGTCAATATGATCTTACTATGCACTTCCACATGACATTTTAAAACAATATTATCATCTCTACCTCAAGTAGTCCTACAGCTATGGAAAGTGCCACACCAGATGAACGCAAAGGTCTCTTTCCCTGTGGTACAGGCCAAGGATCTCGCTGCAATTCTCCCAAAAGATCTGTCAGGTTCATGTCTATTTTCTGTACTGGTTGCAAAAATCTACAAAATAAAATTAAATAAAAAGTCATTAACAAACTTCCATATAAATAGATAAAAATAATTAAATGCATAGTAGATCTCAGGTTCTCAAACTTCTATATATATTGGAATTAATAGGAAAGCTGTTTTAACAAAACTGTTGGTTCCAAAGCCATGCTTGACTTGTTGAGGTATCCAAAATTTTCATTTCAAATGAGCTCTCAGCAGTAAGGTGCTTGCCTTGCATGTAACTGACCCAGATTCAATCTCTGTCACTGTATATGGTATACCGAGTCTCACTTCATGGTCCTTCAGTATAAGACAAGAGTAAGCACTGAGCAATGCCACATGTGGCCCCTCCTCAGAAAACAAACAAGTTCCCAGTTGTTGTCCCCACTTGTATATGTATTATATATATATATATATCATATATTATATATATTACATTGAATTCAACAATTATAAATGAACCAATAAAACCAAGTATCCCTTCAGCTTAAAAATTCTTCACATACCAATAAAACAAGTTTTAAAGTTATTAAAGTAATTATAAAAAAAGATACACTAATTCTTTTTTTCTAGTAATAACTCTTTTTAAGCTTGAGAAGGGACCGGAGAGATACCATGGAGGTAAGGTGTTTGCCTTGCATGGAGAAGGTCAGTGGTTCGAATCTCAGCATCCCATATGGAGCCCCAGGCAAGCGCAAGCCAAGGAAGGACCGCGGTTCGATCCTCCGGTGTCCCATATAGTCCCCCAAGCCAGGGGTGATTTCTGAGTGCTTAGTCAGGAGTAATCCCTGAGCATCAAACGGGTGTGGCCCCAAAAAACAAAACAAAAAAAAAGCTTGAGAAGAAGGCCTGGAGAAATACCATAGTGGTAGGACATTTGTCTTGCAAGCAGCCAATTCAGGACCAATAGTGGTTCGAATTTCGGCATCCCATATGGTCCCCCATGCCTGCCAGGAGCGATTTCTAAGCAGAGAGCCAGAAGTAACCCCTGAGTGCCACTGGGTATGGCCCAAAAACAACAACAACAACAACAAAAAGCTTGAGAAGAGGGACCGAAACAATAGCATAGTGGGTAGGGCGATTGCCTCACAATCAGCGGACCTAGGATAAATCGCTATCATCCATGTGGTCCTCTGAGCCCACCTGGAGTGATTCTTGAGCAAAGAGCCAATAGTAAACCCTGAGCATGTCCAGATGTGGCCCAAGAACCAAAAGGAAAAAAGTTTGAGATGAAAATGTTACTTCTAGGGGGCTGGGCGGTGGCGCTGGAGGTAAGGTGCCTGCCTTGCCTGTGCTTGCCTAGGACGGACCGCGGTTCGATCCCCCGGTTTCCCATATGGTCCCCCAAGCCAGGAGCGACTTCTGAGCGCATAGCCAGGAGTAACACCTGAGCGCCACCGGATGTGGCCCAAAAAACAAAAAAAAAAAAAAAATGTTACTTCTAAAAAAAAGAATGTCTGTTTGGAGACACAGGGAATGAGGGAGAAGGGATATGGGGAATATTGGTGTCGAGAAAGTGACACTGGGGAAAGATGGTGTAAATTTAATGATTCAAATCCAACTATGAACATTTTTGTAACCACAGTGCTACAGTGCTTAAATAAATAGTTATTTAAAAAAAAAAAGGAAAAGTTACTTCTACTGTTAAATCAAAGTGGAAAGATTTTAGGCAACCCTGTTTTTGCTTGACTGCCCACAATCACAAAATAAGTGTTTCTGAAATTAACAGAAAATCAGAAATATATCACAACTAAGTAACACTTCACATTGTAATACAGAATTTTTTCTCTACTCTTGAAAGATACATTCATATAATCTATATATAGATCTATATTTTAAAGTGAAGAATCATTGAATGTGTTAAGTTAAAGTTCTGGGATACTTAAAATAGTTGCATAATTTATAAAATTCTCTTTGCCATATTTAACTATTCATTACCTATTAGAAGGAGGCGGCTGCTGTGCCTGAGGACCACGTGTGGCTTGAGTAACAGGTACTTTAGCGAGTCCCAGCATTTCCTTTAGAGAGATTAATACAGTATTATTCTTTATCCAAAGATGTTATCTACTATCATGTGCAGATGCTATAATAAAATTAAAAACCCACAAATAGGGGCCGGAGGTAAGGTGCCTGCCTTGCCTGCGCTAGCCTAGGACAGACCGTGGTTCGATCCCCCCGTTTCCCATATAGTCCCCCAAGCCAGGAGCGACTTCTGAGCGCACAGCCAGGAGTAACCCCTGAGCGTCACCGGGTGTGGCTCAAAAACCAAAAAAAAAAAAAAAAAAAAAACCCACAAATAACACAAGAAAATGGTATGTGAACAAAGAGTAATACAAACACAGAAAAATTTTGTTCTTAATTATCAAAAATTATTGTAAAGCTTCAATATCTATATTTCTGATACTGATTTAAATCCCTACTCATAACTGTATCTCAAGTACCTACTATATCTATCTATCTATATATATATACATATATATATATATATGCTAGACATCTATTGGCAAAAAAAATTTAGCAACAGAGGCCAAAATGATAGTATAGTTGTTTACCTTGCATGTGACTGACACAGGTTTGATCTCTGGCATCATATAAGGTCCCCTTAACACTGCCGGGAATGACCCCTGAGTGCAAAACTAGGAGGAACCACTATACACTGCCAGATGTGGCCCAAAATCAAACAAAAAAAATTTTTCCAATAATTCTTGGAGTCGAGTGATTTCACAGTGGGTATAGTGCTTGACCTGCGTTTGAGCCCTGGCACCCTAAAAGGTTTCTTGAATACTGCCAGTAGTGAACCCTGAGAGCAGAGTCAAGAGTAAGTCCTGAGTACCACCGAGTATAGTCATCCAAATAAAAAATTAATTATTTAATAATTTTGAATTATAGAAAGTAAAATCTTTGGCTGGAGGTGAGGACATTTGCCTTGCATGCGGTGAGACTGGGGTTTGATCCCCAGCATTCCATATGGTCTCCTGGGCCTGCCATGAGTGATTTCAGAATGCAGAGTTATTGGTTATTTCAGAATAACCCAAGTGGGGCTGGAGAGATAGCACAGCAGTAGGGCTTTTGCCTTGCACACAAGTGATCCAGGACAGACAGTGATTCGAATCCCGGCATCCCATATGATCCCCTGTGCCTGCCATGTATCTAAGAAGAATTGGTGTATACTTCTATAATTCAAAACAAAACTGAGGGGCTGGAGCAGTGGCACAACAGTAAGGCGTTTGCCTTACATACAGCTGACCTAGGAAAAACTATGGTTCGATCCCCCGGCATCCCATATGGTCACCCAAGTCAGAGCGATTTCTGAGTGCAGAGCCAGGAATAACCTCTGAGCACCACTGGGTGTGACCCCAAAACCAAAAAAAAAAAAAAAGAATAACCCAAGTGTCATTGGGTGTGGTTTAGAAAAAAAAAAGCAAAATCTTTCAAACAAAGAGGAGTTAATTAAGCATCAGATTAATATAAAATTGTAATTATAATAACTGTTATAAATGAGTAGTATCTGGTACCATTAAAGGGGATTTACAAGGGATTGCATAAAAAGGGAGTTATTCATGCTAAAAAAGTATGGCTTAAAACTAGATTGACAGTTTTGGTTTTGGGTTTTTGTTTTTTGGGTATTTTTTTTTTTTTTTTTTGCTTTTTGGGGCCGTACCAAGTGATGCTCAGGGTTACTCCTGGCTATGTGCTCATAAATACACCACTTCTTCCTAGATACATGACAACAAAGCTGTCACTAATATTTTCCTGAATTGAAACTTAATCATAGAATATTATATAGTACTATATAGAAGTAGCAGTACTATTTTACTTAAAAGTATACAATAATCAGAAATTCTAAATATTTACAAATAAAAATTATTGGTCTAACTGTTAAAGGTTTTTAAGTTACTTATTTATTTATTTTCTGTGGTATCAGGAACCCAAGTCTCACAGATTTAAGGTAGTGTGCAACTACTGCATTCTTTACCACAGAAACAGCGATGCTATTGATGACTTACTATGTGTCAAATTCTGTGGCAAACTCATATATACTAATTCTTCATGAAACAATAATGAAGGACCAGAGAAAACAGCTCAACTGGATTGCATGCAGCAGACCTAAGTTGGATCCCTAGTACATCAATGGCCCCTGAGCACTGCTAAGAGCAAACCAAAATTCTAAGATAGGAGTAGCTCCTAAGGATTGATGAGAATGTCCCTCAAACCAAAGAAAATAAATCAATAATAAAGTAGATTTCTTAATCCCCATTATACAAATGAAAACTAATTCCCTACAAGGTTAAGTATAGGACTGTCTAAGATTACACCACTAGAAAATAGCTAAGCAAGATATTAATCCAGAATTTCTACAAAGGATTCTATTTCAGATAGAATTATTTACTATATAATATGATCCTGTTTTCAAACAGGATTATAAACTACAATGAGAATTCTCTTATTTTATTTAGTACTGAAAATAATCCTGCAAAACAAATACTAAGTATCCCTTTACATTAAGGATGAGAAAACAAGTGAGGAATTCAACATAAAATCACACAACTAAAATATAAATTTAAGGGTTTTTGGTAACAAAGAGTAGGTTCTTTTTAAATGGATGGATAGAAATGATGACTAAAAAAAAAAAAAAAAAACACTTTGAGGTCCAGAGCGATAACACAGTGATAGGGCATTTGCCTTGCACACCCTGACATCCCATATGGTCTCTTGAGCCTGACAGGGTGATTTCTGAGCTCAGAGCCTGAAGTAACCTCTGAGGCTTCCGGGTGTGGCCCTAAAACCAAAATAAATAAATAAAATAAAAAATACTTTGACAGAGAAATGAGTTTTTAAATTACTATATCAGTGTTTTATCTTAACTGTTGGTAGAAAGAAGGTAGCAATTTGTATGAAGAAAAGCTGGGATCCCTCAACCAAAAACCAAGCCATTGTCACAACTTTGAACCAAACAGAAGCTAACTTAAAAATTTCATGACAGCCAAAACCACTTACAGAGTCACAGAATTAATGTCTCACCAGTCATCACCTATGTCCCTATTTCACCCAAGTCCCTGAATTGAGCCAATTGCCCAGTTAAATGAGACTCATAGGAAGGAACTTTTCATATCCTGGCCAGTCAGAAAGTCTACCAAAAGACCTCTCATAAAATACCTTCACTCTGAATTTTAAATATACAGCTAAAAGTGAAGGGTCTTCAGGCGAGAGTATTTCACTGGACAGAGTATTTGTTTGCCTTCCATGCATCTGATGCAGATTCCATTCCTAGCACCTCATATGAGCCAGGAGTAAGCCCTGAGCACCACCAAGTATATCCCCCACCACACACAAAAAAAAGTAAAGTATCTTCAGAGATTGCAATTAAGATAGAATTAATGCTGACACTAAATTTTATGAATTTAATATAGAGGTTTGCTCTTCAAACCTGTGTTCTCCCTTGAACATATATATCCTTACTTGTCTCTCTGTTTCTTGATTGCCTGTTTTTGGTTTGGGGGCCACACTTCACTGTGCATAGTGGAAACTCCTGTCTCTGCACTCAGGAATCATTCCTGTTGGATTTGGGTGACTATCAAACCTGTGTTGACCACGTGCAATACAAATGCCCTACCAAGCATGCTATCATATCACTCCAACCCTGATGCCTATGTTTTCTCCTGAATACAGTACCCTGTATTTTTACCCTCTCCCATTAAGTCTTAAATAAAAAAACTACCTTGTTTTACTCTTTAAAAAAATTATGATAGTCACAGTTAATAAAAAATATTTCCTAAAAATTTATATCCAGAAAGCATTTATTGCAATATAGAGTGAATTTGCCAGGTAATTTCAATTATCATTGCTTTTGTTTACCTGCAGTTGTTTAGCAGTCAAATCTTTTGTTCCTCTGAAGACATAGCTTTTTGAAATGCCCTCACATCCAAGTTCATGAACCTGCACCATTCTTCCAAAAGTGATAAGTCCAACCAAAGCTGTTGGTGGTAAAAGACTTAAGGACATTTGCATAGATTCTTTCAGTGCTTGCAAATCTTCATCTTCCATGCAAGTATCAACCACGTAGAGGAATATCAAAGGCATCTGAGGACCACGCTTTATAAAACATTTGCAATTACAAGAAAAAATGTTTATAAAGTATTAATATGCACTTGAAACTAATGTTACATGCTAACCGAATCTAAATTTTTTAATAATTCTTAAAAGTAAAATAATTATACCAGGTAATATTCAAGAATTATTAGTGAAAAGTATATTCTTGTATACTTCATTCATTCAATGGAATCATACTGAATTTCAGAAATGCAACAAGTTATAAAACTATGGAAGAAATTCTAAGACAAATAATAAAATAAAGAATTAAGTTCAGGAATGAAGAGGAGATATTACAGTGGGTAAGGCACTTGAATACAAGCTGCTGCCCTGAATAAAAAAGGAAAAAGGGAAGGGAGAGGAGGAAAAAAGAGGAGAGAAAAGATAGAGATGGGAAGCGGGAAGAGAGGATAGGAAGGCAGAGGAGATGAGGTGAAGGAAAGGGAAGGGAGAGAGAGGAGAGGAAAAAAGGAAAGAAAAGAAAAAAAGATTTGATCCTTGTGTAAAGGACAGGAGACAATAGTAAATAATGCAAATAGTGGATAGTAGATAATACAACAGATCGGAAAAAATCATTAGGATATACTCAGTAAGTATCTGTGAACTTTCTAATTCCAAATAAGACTGATACCTTTTTGTTTATTCAGCTAGTAGAATTTAGAGTATACCTCTCCCCTGTTATCCATGAAGCAAAGGCTAAATGATTCCCAATGGACATCTAAAACTTGAGAGGTATCATTAAACTCTGTTTAATTAGTTCCCACTTAACATCATTAACAGATTCCTGAAAAATTAAACTTTAAGCAAAATAAGGTCCACTAAAAGCAGGCTGAACAAAAATAACCAAGACAGTTTCCCTCATCATCATTATAACAGAAGGATGCTATTTGAGAGCTTAATTTATTCTCTTTTCTATATACACATACTACAATAAATTTTAATTTAGAAATTTGGAATCAGTAAGAGATTAATGGTATCTAATCATGAAATAGATTATAATACATACTGCAATAAAAATTACATAAATATAGCCTCTCTCAAAATATAATTATAGGTAATATTTTGAAGCATGGTCAATTGCAAATTGAAACCATAGAAAGGGAAATTGTGGATAAAGGGGGCACTGTGTGAAAGCATATCATACCATCACATTCAATATCTAACCACACACCATAAAATTACAACACACAGTTTCCAACTGGCCTTGGCCATTCAATTTTAGAATAAGAATAATGTCACCTCAATTTAACAATCATTTTGGCATAAAGCAAATTATTTTACATTAATTTTTTTGTTAAAAAATTAGCTCCTTACCACAAAGATTGGTGAGCGCAGTTAGAAATAACTACACCAACAACTATCATGACAATGGTAGTGAGCGAGAGAAATAGAATGCCTGTCTAAGACAAGAATGGGGTAGAGGAGAAGTGGGATGGGGGATTTGGTGGCGGGAAGGTGACAATGGTGAAGTGGGGTATACTTTTATGGCTAAAACCAAACTATAAACATGTTTGTAACAATGGTGCTTAAATAAAGATAATATTTTAACAATTTAGCTCCTTATGTGCTTACCAGAACTACATATTCAATGCTAGAAAACTGAGGTAAAAGTTCGGCAGGTTGATTCAGTTCAGATATGCCAGCATAAGTAGGTGGAAACTATAGGAGAAAAAATATAAAAAAGCTTAAACAAATTATCTACCATAAAGAGTAATGATTTTCTAAACTAAATATAACTATATAATGACCATATAATCATATAAAAGGTATCTTATTTTTCTTTTCTTTTTTTTTTTT
>PVKC010013158.1:0-23361 GCA_004027635.1 Crocidura indochinensis
AGGAAGGAAGGAAGGAAGGAAGGAAGGAAGGAAGGAAGGAAGGAAGGAAGGAAGGAAGGAAGGGAGGGATGGATGGAAGGCAGGTTGAAGGGAGGCAGGAAAGAGGAAAAAAGGAAGGAATGGAGAAAGAAAAAAGGAAGGGTGTGAGGGAGGAAGAAAAGATAGAGAAAAGGAAGGAAGGAGAAGGGAGGAAGGAAGGGATGGAGGGAGTGAGGAAGGGAGGGAGGGAGGAAGAAAGGAAGGAAGGGAGGGAGGGAGGAAATTAAAAACAACTAATTAGGTTAGCTACATACTTGGAATAAAAATGCAGATATTCAAAGTTTGGTTAGAAAATCAGTTTGCCAGATTCTATAAATAATATAACAACTAAAAATTTGTTTTATTGATTTCTAAATACAGTGTGGGTGTTAATGCATTTAATATGATTATACTTGTGACAGCATTATCCTATGGACCATTGTCTGAGTCCTCAGGGAGAGCTGGAAACCACAGTCAAAACCTTTAGAAGCCAGAAAAAGTCAAATCAAGTTATGCCATTAATTCTAGCTGAATAAAACATCTCTATTCCAAAATTAGAGTAAGAACAGTATGTTAATAAGGCTCTGTATTTTTTTTTTAAGTTTTCTTTTTCTCCTCATTCTTAAAATGATCAAGAGTTAAAGAAACATCAAACATGTTTCCAATAGACAACTCAAATAAATAAGCTCTTCCTTTTGGAGAACAGCATCTTTTGTTGAATGTCAGAAAAATAATATTAAGAAAGGTATACAAATGAGCCTTTGGAAACTCAATGTTCTCCCTGAATGTTTAGTCTAACATTTTTGTCAAGTCAATGACTTGAAAGGAGAATCTAGATTTCCTTCTTTTCTGAAAGTAAAGATAAATAGTTGATATTATAACTCTTTCCAAGGTGGCCTTGAAAGTTTTAATAATTTTATGTCTATCAGAATAAACCACAAAAGATCATTTCATAGAATCCACACTACACATATTTCAGAGTCTTGTGCTATTTTAGAGATTTAATATCCAACATGTGAAAACAATCTGCTTCCTGATGTCAAAAAGATAATACCCATATGCAGTCATAACAAAGATGTTCTTCATATCCTCTCGTTGCACATTAGAAAAGGTCAAAAGGCACACAAAAATACACTTAATTACTAATCATTTGGAACATGTAAATAAAAACAACAATGGGATATTTTCTCATAACAGAGAGACTGGAACACAAAAAATAAAGAACAACGAATGCTGCACTGTATGTAGGAAAAATTTGACTCTCATTTACCACTGTGAAATGCCAACTGATCCAGTATTTCTGAAAAAAAAAAACAATATGGAAATTCCTAATATATATATATTATATGTAATATATATAATATACTATATATATATTTAGATTATATATAATCTAAACATGCATTTGACCCTAGTTCTTGTTATCTACCCCAAGGACCCCAAAGCAAGATGGAGAAAAGACATTTTTCAGCCCAATAAGAAAAGATAGTCATGCAAGTTACTGCTATTTGGGTAATGTTGGAGAATATCATGCTGAACAAAGTTAGACAGAGGAGAGAGTACAACACAAAATTATCTTTCTTATATGCAGATAGAAGAAAACATAGAGTGGAATAATAATTGTCAAATTGTTATTCAACAAAAGACAAAAAAACAAAGAGCATGAGAAATAGTATTTAGCAAACAAGTCATATTTAACATGAGTAAGAAACATGCAATTTGACAGGTCTGGAGGAGTTGATAGGATTTGATTGGGAGTAGGTAATGATGGAAGGAATTAGTCAGCAATGAATAAGAGAAGGTACTAAAAGATGATACAGCGTTTTTATGAAATTATCATAAACAGAATTGTAAAATACTGTGCAAAAAAAAGGAAAGTGACTCTCAAAAGAAGACAGAAGAAGACGACAAGTAGATGGGAAGCATAAAACTAGTGACAGTAGGTGATCAGGGGATTGGTGGAAGGAACTGTGCACTGATGAAGAAATTGATGTTAAAGATTATATGCCTGGAACCCTATTATAAATAATTGTAATTTCATTGTGACTAACTAAAAAAATTATATTAGGTGTTGGAGAGATGATTGAGCCTTGCATTCAGCAACCCAAGTTTGAATCTCAGAGCCTCATATGCCCCAAAGCCTTACAGAAGAAATGCCTGAGCACCACTGTGCTTGGCACAAAAATATCATGATAATAATTCTACTGCTAAACAAATTGACATAAATATGAATATATTATGCATAAGTGTGTTGTTCCTTATTAGGCCTTTATGTTGGTGCTCCTTATTCTACTTAGAATCCTAGAACAAATTGATCCTGCATCAATCCTGAATATCTAAACAAATAAAAATTGTAACATAATTAATTCAATTGTGAACTGCCTTAAAACATATAGAAATTTAGGTTCTAAATCATGATTATGTTGAAATGCAGCAAGGTTCTGGTTCTGTTATTAACTAAACCTGAAATTGTTATCCAGACACTTTTCACTGTATCCATGATGTTCTGATTTAATTTTATGTGTTTATACATCTAACTCTTTAGAAATACTTAAGAAAGACACTGATTTTGTGCCAATATTTGTTTTATCTACTAAATTCTAAATTATATAGAAAAATTCTATTTCCCTTTTCTTCTTTGCTTTATTTTTTATTAATAATTTTTATTTTGCTCAAAGTGGATTACAAATCATTCACAATAGTATTTTAGGTACATAGTAATATTGAGTCAGGGGCATTCCCACCACCAATGTTGTCCTCCCTCTACCCCTGTTCCCAGCATGCATCCCATATCACCCCTCCTTTGCCCCCTGGGCTGCTAGTATAAGTGGTTCGGTCTGTGTCTAGCTTGTTGTAGATTGGATATTGATTGTGTTGTTGACTTTGGATTTGGTGTTTAAGTCTGATCATTTTTTACTTCTACTCAATGTTCATACAACTGTTTGGTTTTGGTACCCTCCTTTATTTCCCCTCAGTTTGTAAGGCAGAAAAAATGGTTCAAGTTACGTGGTTCTGTGTGAAGGTAAGAAAAAATAAAGAAAAAAGAAAAAAGAAAAAAAAGGCAGGGGGAGCAGAAATTCAAACAGGCAAAAAAATGGGAGGAGTCCTTCTAGAGACTATAAAAATCAATTTAAGAAAAAAAAAGGAATAAAGGAAGGAAAACATGAAAATTATACACAGAAAAGAATATATCCCCCCAAATAAAATAAAAACAAAAACAAACCAATCAACAAACAAAAAACCTTGAAAATCACCAGAGCAATAAAGACAACAAATGACATGATTGATAGGAATTGAATGCAAAATCCATGCAAGGTAAGCGTTCTACCGCTGAATTAGATATGTAGATATGTACCCTGGCACTCAGATCTTTAAACATTCTTTTCTGATTTGGTTTTGAATTTGGTTTGTTGTTTTGGAAGTCTCATGCAGCTCTACTTAGGAATTATTCCTGGTTTTCTGCTCAGTATGACCCTCTGTGGTGCTTGGGGAACCATAGATAATGCTGTGGACTTAAAATTGGACCAGTTGTCTACAAGATAAACTGTCTTACCCACGGTAAACACACGCTCTCTTTTTCTCTTTCTCTCTCCCTCATATTTATATGCAGGCAACTCAAAACACATATGTAAATAATCTAAAGCAAAATATCTAGTTCAGTGTAACAAATTTTATTAGGGATCTACAACAGTGAGACTATCAAATTAGATACTAAAACCTAACTACAATCATGGTGCTTAAATAAAGATATTATTTTGGGAGGGGGTGACACCCAGAATCGCTCAGGGGTCACTCCTGGCTCAACGATCAGAAATAGCTCCTGGCAGGCTTGGGGGATCATATGGGATGCCGGGATTCGAACCACTGTCCTTCAGCATGCAAGGCAAATGCCCTACCTCCATGCTATCTCTCCAGTCCCCTTAAAGATAAAATAAAATAAAAATATAATTATAAAACTACCAAAAGAAAAATAAAAACCACTTTGTCCCAATTGTGGTTTGAATTCTTTTTTTTTCTTTTAAAAAATTAGATACTGAAGTCATGAACTTATATAAGAAAAACCATAAGATGGGTGGAAATAGTTCTGCTTTTGAGATGAAGAAGCATTAAATGTCTCCCTAATCTAATAGGATTTTTGATGAGGCATGAACTGAGAGACTAATTCACACATCTTGTTAGGTTCAGATTAAAGTGTAAGCCCTGAACAAATGTTTCTTGGAATAGGTATCTATACTTTTGGTGATGCATGGGATAAGTTTAGGGTTAAAGGGTTCAACAAATAAAATAGCTTTCAGAATATCTCTTTTCAGTGTCCTTCAGTATAGGTCCCTGGTGATGGCTCTTGATGTCTCTTTAAAATATACTAATCCATCGACCTCCAAGCAATGGATTCCATTCTATTGAGGCAGAAAGATGCAGGAAGAACCTGAGTGTCCCACAACATGCATGATTCTGTCTAATAAAACATTAGTATCATTTTAATTACTGAAGAATTTCTAATACCTCCTCTGTCCCTTCTTTGCTGTATTTGGTTTATTTCAGGCAGTTTTTACACTTGATGAGCAATTCTATGCATTGGTGGAAGTATCTTAAAGGAAAAAAAACATATAAATAAGCAAATAAAATTTCTACTTGTTTTAAGTTTTCCAAGAAGATCATATATGCTCTGTATCCATCTTAGGATTGTTGAAAATGTCTAACCAAATCACGAGGTAAAAATATTCTTCCTTAATTTGGATGAAAATAAACTACGACTAAAATAGATTTTTCTGTTACTCAGTTTTTATTCTCCAATGTCTCTGGGTTATAAGCATTCAAACTAATTTGTGATAAAAATCACTAGACCTAAATTAAAATGTTGTCTTGTTTTGATTCTTATTATTTCCTGTTGTAGAATGATTATCAGGTTTAAATGTTTTAGTATTTTTCGAACTTTATGAATATATTTTAATAATAAATATTACAAGGGAGGAATCAGAAAAATGCCTTTAGAATAAGAAATTCCCTTATTTGCTCAAAGTTTGGGGAAAGGTAGCATTACCACAGTTAAAAAGGCAATAAATTATTTACCAGGAATTCAAAGAATCACAGCAGCCAAATTAAGAAGTTAAATTAAGAAAAATAGTTAAGGGGGTAGGGCGGTGGCACTGGAGGTAAGGTGCCTGCCTTGCCTGTGCTAGCCTAGGATGGACTGCGGTTCGATCTCCCAGTTTCCCATATGGTCCCCCAAGCAGGAGCAACTTCTGAGGACATAGTCAGGAGTAACTAACCCCTGAGTGTCACTGGGTGTGGCCCAAAAACCAAAAAAAAAAAGAAAGAAAAAGAAAAATAGTTAAAAATTGTTTTTGTGAACAACTTGACTTACAAGTCTTTCTCAGTTATATTTAAGGTACATAGTGATAGTGAATTAGGGCCATCCCCATCACCAGTGTTGTACTCCCTTCACCCTTGTTCCCAGCATGCATCCCATACCATCCCCTTTGCCCCCAGGACTGCTAGTGTAACAGGTCCCTTTTGTATATAACTGGTTGTAGATTGGGTATCTTGATTCTGTTGTCATTGACTTTGGGTTTGGTATTTAGGTCTGATCATTTATTTTTTCCATTTAATGTTCTTTTAAACAAGTCTCTCTGTCTGTCTGTCTGTCTCTCTCTCTCTGTCTCTCTCTCCTTCCTCACTCCCCCTGTGTGTGTCTGTCTGTCTCTTCTCTTTCAGTCTTCCTCAAACTCCTGTTTCTTCAATATCCTTCTCGCTGGCTTAGTTAACTTACTTTCCATTATCAATGTTTAATTTCTTTTTATTGTATTCTCAACAATCCTTTACTTACGTGGTAAAATCATGTACTTTAACTTCTGATTTACCTTTGATTTCCTACTTCACTAGAATATTTATACTTTTCTCTAAATAACTTTTTTTGGGGGGGCATACCTAGTGATACTCTGGGGTTACTCCTGACTATACGCTCAGAAATTGCTCCTGGCTTGGGGGACCATATGGAACACCAGGAGATAGAACTGCTGTCTGTCATGGGTCAGCAGTATGTAAGGCAAATCACTGTGCAAGCAATACTGTGCCATCACTCTGGACCCTAAATAACATTTTATAATTGAATAGTATTATATTTCATAAATTCAACTTATCCAATAATCTTTAGTTATAGACTCTGAATGTTTCTGATTTTTTAGCTCTTATAAGTAATGTTATCATAGACATGATAGATATTGTATATATAACACTTTTTAACATTTTTATATTCTTCATATATACCTGAATGGGGAAATTGATGTACCTTATAGTAGCTATATTTTCATCTTATTAATCTTGCTCTATAGCATGTTATAAAATGGTCGCACCGATTCACATTCTCTACAATAATCATGAAAGTTCATTTTCTCCATATTCATTCCAAGATTTGCTTTTGCTACTTTTGATGTAAACCATTCTAGAGGTGTGAGATGATATGTCACTATGGTCCTAATTTGAATGTCAGTGATAAACAAAATAATAATTATTTTTCAATGTACCTGCTTTTCTATCATATATTCACTCTTAGGTAGTCTCTATTAAAATTTTATGTCCATTTATTATTAGAGATTTTAGGGGTTTTTTGTTGTTTAGTTTTATGATTTATGAACCATGGATACTAAACACTTATTCAGATTTATGAGGTAAAATATATTCTATATTGAAGACTTCCTTTGCTATATTTATATTTTTATTTAATTTTATCAACTTTTCATCATTGCTTTCATATAACATGTTATGTGGGGTTGAATTACTAAAATAACTTATTTAAAATAAAATCTTTATTTAAGCACCATGATTACAATCATGATTGTAGTTAGGTTTCAGTCATAACTTTTCTAGCTCTCATTTCTACCCCTCAGGGTAGTGGATCCCAAATTTTTGCTCCTAATCCTTTTTAGTTATATGTATATATGTTATGCTTCTTACTATGTGCAATAACATCATTTGAGTATGGATAACTTCTGTGGAGGAAAGGGCTGTTCTATGAGTTGTGTAAGGTTTAGTAATATCTCAATCTCTATCCATTAAATTCTAGTAGCATAATTAATCACTGACAATTAAATTATTTCCAAACACTAATGAATATTTTAGTGATTGGAAAAAAGAGTCCCTGATTAAGAAACACTGTTACAAAATTATATGGCTTATCTTTCACCATACTGATTTGTTTAAGTAAATAGAATGGAAATTATAAGACACTGAACTGACCACTAAAGTCGATACAGAGTGGATACTAATGTTTTTGTGATTTTTATCTATGACAGAAACATATAGTCAATATTACTATTTATTGACACTTCAGTCTAGGTTCTACATCATAGAAGGTTTTGATCAGAGAACAATTTCAGTAACCATCATCAAATGATTAATGAATGGTCTTGTCAAAAACAGTACTTATTTAATTTAACTTTGTATTTTTGTATAAGTTAAGTATATATAACACTTATAGGGGTTTTAAATGAATTTGGACTCTCGGGTGGATTAATGAGTTAGAAGGTTAAATCAGGAAAGACAACTTCACATTAATACAGGCAAATTCACATGTGTACCTTCCTAATCTTCCCCTGGAGTTACTATGACTACAAACATCTTTGCTGCCAACTTTCTGCCTGGAACTCTAAACAAGATTCCAGGTGAGGAAGCTTCTTTGGCAAGGACCCAGCAGCCTCAGCAGCAGCTCACAGGAGGAAATCTGCACAGACTTAAGTGAAAATCAGATTCAGTCTAGCTGAACAAATCTGTGACTAGGAAAAAAAATCACCCCAAGACACCATGGTTGATCAGGAACTGGAAAGGCTGAGATCAGACAATTTAATGCCAGAGAGTTTCCCAGAGGCAGAGTCCAGAAGTTATTAATAGTATCATTGATTCTACAAAGTCATAGAACAAGGCTCCCTGTTGAATTAGGAGTAGAGCGTTTTAGGTCTAAGGGATGTCTGGAGGAGCAAGGAATTCATGTGGACCACTAGTTTCATCGTATTATATGTCTTTCAGGGAAATTCAGTACGTCTGATTATATCTGGATTCTGTTGGGAATGATATCATCCCCTGGAGTTTTGATGACCCTCTTTAGAGGAAATAATAACAAATTAAATAGTGCTATCTTTCAGCACCCTCTATAAAAAGTGAAGTCCTTATATTCAGGGGCAATTGATTTCAGATCCTATGAATTTTTTTCTCTATTGAAGAAAGTTTAATATGAGAATTTGCTGTGCTATCCTAGTCAAGTAATGACCCGAATTTAGAATCACTTTTAGGCAAATTACTGTCCTTTTAAATTTATAGCAATTATGATATCTATTAAAATTTGTTTCTAGTTCCATTCCTTGTTCCTTGCACGTGGCCAACCCAGGTCCGATTCCTGAGTGCAGAACCAGAAAGAACCCCTGAGAAAAACAATAAACTAAAAAAAATATTTCCTATAAAATTTGTCCTTATTATGTCATTTTTGTTGCATTTAAATTCTAAAACATGTCTAAAATGTAAGTTTGTCAAGAACAATCAGTGCTGGTGAGGATGTAGAGAGAAAGGAACTCTCATTCACTGCCGGTGGGAATGTTGTCTAGTTCAGCCCTTATGGAAAACAATATGGATATTCATCAATAAACTGGAAATTCAGCTCCTGTTTGATCAGCTATTCCACTCCTAGTGATATACCTTGGAACACAAATGTCTAAATCAAAAAACCCTTCCTCACACATATTCATTGCAGCTCATTTTACAATAGCCAGACTCTGGAAACAACCAAGATGCCCTTCAACAGATGAATGGCTTAAGAAACTGAAGTACATATACACAATGGAATATTATGCAACTGTCAGGAGAAATGAAGTCATGAAATTCTCCTATACATGAATGTACATGAAATCAATTATGGTCAGTGAAATTAGTCAGAGGAAGAGAGAGAGACACATTTCACTCATCTATAGCTACTAAGAAAAATTAAATACATTGAAATACTTCCCAGAGTTGAGGGCTGGAAGGACCAGCTCAAGATATAAAGCCTACCACAAAGAGTGGTGAGTGCAGGTAGACAAATAATTATGCTGAGAACTATCATAACAATGCCAGTGAGTGAGGGACGTAGAAAGCCTGTCTTGAATACAGACAGGGGTTAGGGGAGGGGAGAGATGGGGGCATTGGTGATGGGAAATTTGCATGGGCGAAGGGGAGGGGTGTTCTTGTTAAAACTGAAACCCAACTACTATTAAGTTTCTAATCATGGTGTTTAAATAAAGAAAGTATTTAATTAAACAATTTTAGGCTATGCGGGAATTCAATAAAGGATAGAAGTCATACTTCAAAAAAATAAAATGTAAGTTTGTCAACATGTGGGGTTTTTAATATATTTTATTATATATTATATAATAAAATATATATCTTAATATATGTTTTAATATATTTTATTATTTTAATTGTATTTAAAATTTAAAATGAACTTGTTCAGAGCCTAATACTTAAAATACTTTTATTCAGGATAGAGAGATTGATTATACATGGATTAGAGCACATGCCTTGAATGTGCCCAAACTGGGTTCAATCTTCCACACTACTTAGCCTACTGAGCATGACAGGCTGTGGTCTTGGAGGCCTTAACCAACCACCTCGGTGGCATTGGTGTTTTCTAGTATCAGAGGGCCTGAAGATCACCAAATCACTGAGTTCTATAAATGAACTTCAATGCCAGTTGATTTTGTATTAGTCATTACATAATTTCTGAATGCTGTTGGAAGGTCTATAATACTACTATATTTTTTCCATGAAATAAATTGAGTTTGATTATAATATTATTGATCCTTTCATATCTTAATTGCACTGCAAATAAAATAAAGTAGTATTGATTTATTAAATTGTACTACTAGATTAAACTATAATTTCTTGCAATTGTAATTTTCTCTTTAGTAGACTGTTTCTTCCTATGATCATATAAGGAACAGATAAAATAGTAAATTTAAATGTTCATTACCACTATCTATTAACTACCAAATAGTTATTGCACATGTCTATTGCTATCATGGTTCTTTATAAGTTATTAGTTTAAAATATTTGACAAGTATTTGTAGTTCCAGGTATTTTTACTAGTGGTTTCTTAAATATTTAGATTCAAAGAAGCACTATAAAAGACAATGTTAGTGTGGCAATTATTGTTTGCATGAGTCCACCAAAATATAGGGGTCATGGAAAGGAAAAACTTTGGCCTAAATACAAGGAGACCCTACCCCTGAAGTTTCCTGACATAAGACCATTTCTAGGCTCCAGGCAAACTAGTTTGTCCAATCCCGGTCATTGTCTGTAGTGCCCACACAGTTATATTTTTCACAGTCTCTGTTGTTGGTCTCATGTTTCTATATTGAAGTCCTGGAATCTGTATATCCTACATTGAAGTCAGGATGGTGCGGAGCAGCGTCTAATTTCAATTCACAATTAATGGGCAATACAGAAAGCCCTGTCCAGTTTGCAGGTTGTTGTTGTTGTTGCTGTTGTTGTTGTTGTTGTTGTTGTTGTTGAAATCTTCTCAGTGTTAAGGAAAGACTCTTGAGTAAATCGATGTCAGAGCAGCAATAGGGTCTTCCCTGGTAGAGGATATCTTCCAGGTGATGTCACAGACAACTTTGGATGTTTCATTTATGGCTTCCCCGGTTCAGCGGTGACTGAAAAATGCCCAAACCTCCGAGGCCTGTACTAGGTCGTCATGAATATTTGACAAGTATTTGTAATATACAAATCAGAGTTATTGATACTAGAAATATAGTAGCCAAATAAGTTAAACAAAAGATACTTTCTTTGTGAGGAAATACAATGATATTAATAAAATGTAAAAAAATTAATGATTAGAATAATATGGAACACATCTGCACTGATGTGTAAGCAATCAAAATAACATACCTTCTGGTATATGGAAGCAGAACATTCCAGCATGACAAGGGCTGAACAGCATTTCAATCTCGGGTTTTTGTAGTAAACCTATGGTCTGTTTGACCAAGAACTGCCATTGGGACCCCAGAATTCCTGAGCATGTCTTGAGATTGGCTGCTGCTAAATATGATTCTAGCATAATTATTTAAAATAATATGGTGTATAATAGCATAAAATAATTTTATATTATATAAGCCATAATATAATATATATTATTATAAAATGACATATTACAATATAATATATTATATCTATTGTATGTTTTGGTATACATATTTATTATGATGTAATATTTTATTTATGCTAGAATATTATAATAAACATGTGCTTATTATATAATATATATCTTATATATTATATTTAGGAAATAATTTCAAATAATTGGTAATTGTGTGTTCTAAGTCAAGGAAATATAATTTTACTTTAAATAATTACCTATCAGAACAATGGCAATATTTGAGAAGGTCAACAGGAGCCTAAAAATTTGTGCTAGTTCCACAAAGTAGGAAGTAACAGGCAGTAATGATTGGGTATAATGTGTATTTATATGGTGGGTCATAATAATAGTATGAATGATAGGGCACTTAACATGCAGCTAGATATTCTGGGTTCAATCTTCACTTCCTTTTATTCTCCAGCACCAAAAATGGTTCCCTAAGTCCATTAGGAATAAGCCCTGAATGTATAACCAGGAATAAGCCCTGATCAGAAACAGATGTAACCACCACCAAAAGTAGGCATTGCAATTTTAT
The DNA here is from genome assembly GCA_004027635.1 of Crocidura indochinensis. Taxonomy (NCBI): domain Eukaryota; kingdom Metazoa; phylum Chordata; class Mammalia; order Eulipotyphla; family Soricidae; genus Crocidura; species Crocidura indochinensis. The sequence continues at coordinate 11,715 of PVKC010013158.1, forward strand.
AATATGATGTATATTCTTAAATGTCTTTTTCAAAGAGCAATGACTCTATTCCATTTACATTATTAGGTGATGGTTCTTCTAATACGGGACAAGAGAAGACTCAAGGGGAGACAAGTTGGAGGCATTTGCACAATATTAGATGTTAGAAAGTAATAAGATAGTAAAGAATTGAAGTTGATATATAACTACCTTGTCAGAACAATTTCAGTATAATATTATTTAGTGAAATAAGGGAGACAAGTAAGAAAATTAAGTTTGGAAGATAGAGATAGAGGATAAATATTTTCTCTTAGCTATGTCAATGTTCAGGTGATTATATCATAGCTAATTGGATGTTTCAAAGAGGTATTTTATCTGAATCAATAAATCTGAATTTGGCAAAGTTGTTAAGGCTGAAAACATAAATTTTGAGTTCTAGCACTGAACTTGTATGTGAAGACATAAGGATTATTACAGAGCTGAGATGCTAATGATAAGGAAGATGATGTTTCATTCTGTTGATAAAACAGTATCCTCACTTTACTTAAAGGACAAAGAAAATGTTTTGAGACTTTATGTAAAGATATTATAAGAGGTAGAGATCCTAGATTTAAATAAGCTTTGTTTCCTTAGCCAATGTTCTATTCTTGTCCACCATTTAAACAATTTTCTGTTTTATCTACAGCCTTTCAAGTGGCTGAAGATTGCTGACATTACTAATAAATGCTTAAAATAGCTAAATTTATAATAATCCAATGGATTTACTCCCAGAGATATTTCAACACTCATATCACGTCTATACTTGATATTTAAAATATATGAATTCTTAATATTCCAAAACTTCAAGAAAATAAGCTCTAAAACACTATACATATATTTAAGTTTACTATATCTGTCAGTGTTATCAAAAATTAATTATGAACATTCATTCAAACCTCAGACAAGATTGGGCAGAGATAGATTAAAGCATAGGGCCACTAATTTGCAGGTGGAAGTTCTAAATTTAATCCTTTGCACAATATTCATCACTGTATTGCTAGAAATAACTCCTGTAAAATTTTAGCATTTCTTAAGTGCTTCCCAAACAGACAGACATGAGGAAAACAAAAGCATATGCATAGAGATGAATTTGAAAGGATTAGCAACTGTAGGATATTGAGTGTAATCCCTAATTATCTACACGGTATCCGGAGCCTGCCAGGGGTGATACCTGAACACAAAGTCAAGCCAGAAGTAAAGCTTGAACATCACCAGTGTGACTTCCAAATATAATAATAATAACAACAATAATAATAACTACATTGGTTCTGACTTAAAACCCAGATATGCCTCTCAAAAATTCTTTATGAAATTTAGGAGAACCTATTTCCTTGGGTTTGAGGTAGAAGCTTATTAATGAAGGTATACCTGAATCTTTCTCCAGATAGAGATACTCAATCACTAAATTTGAGAGAAAATAATTCCAAATATTTTAACATGTTGTAATGCTCCCAAATTCCACTTGGAAAGGAATATCTTATTTCACATGAAGTTCACCAGAAAGACTAGTTCCTTCTAATGTGCTTCCAAATAATGAGGCATAAAGATCTTTCCCCTTATTCTGAGAATCTTGGACCTTACCTAATGTTGTAGGCTATGTAAGACACTATCTAGAGAGCCTTTTAAGACCAAAACTCTACCTAATGCTTAGTTTCTTGAACTGTGCCAGTGATTAGCTATAAAATCTCCACTTGCCCTCCAATCCTAGGTGAAAGGGTCTGAAGGTCTTGTTAACCATGCTAACTAAACCCAGGGGAGTCGTTACATTTTGAAAGGGGTAGGAGGGTGTTTAGCTAGAGTTAGCCATCAGATATTGAACATCTTGGGGAATACACCTCTAATAATGACATTTTTCTTTGTAAATGTGCGCATGTGCTGGGAACAAAGCCCAGGGTCTCACACATACAGTACAAATGCTCAACTTCTGAGCTACTTCCCTGGTTTGAAGACAGTTGTTTGGTCAAGTTCATATATTATCCATCTGGGGTAACCTGCATTAAATTTAAAAAAAAGCTGTCTGATAAAAAGTCTTTATTCTTATATGGTAAAAAAAAAAATCTCATCGTTTCAAAAATCCAAAAGCAGAGAAACCCTGACTGTAATAAGTCTTTGATCATAGAAAGCAGAACAATTAAGACATAGGGAATATATTCTGTGGAACCTTGACTACATAGCAAGCCCAGTTCTGAGAGCAGGAAATCTAGTTCAGATCTTAGGAACTGCCACTAAACCAGAAATGAATAAAAACATGAATCAGATCAGGGGACCTGGAAAGGATTAGACAATTCCTAGGCTACGATTTGTTATGGCCTTTTTCTGACACTTTACATATAAGTACATCTATTAGATTTCAAGGTTTAGTTTAGGCAGTCAAAAGCAGCAACTGTAAAATTACCCAGAATCCTTTATATGATTACCATCAGAGAGGCATATAGAGTTTACTATCTATGAGAACAAGCTAATATCATGATAGGTTTGCAGTATTAAAAATGTTCAGGCCCATGCCTACTATTCCATACTGAGGCTAGAAATTCTACTATTTGAAAATTAAGACATAAAAGGGTGATAAAATCTAAAACCATTAGAAATTAACAGGAATCTATTTAGTAAGTGATTCTGCAAACAAGTCTATAGTTCCTGATCAATACAGAGAGAACTACAAACTCCAGGGAACATCCTAATGCTCATGGTTAGAAAACTTCCATTAACATTGAAGGACTCTCCAAATTTCTCATATATCCTTGACTTATAGTGAAGAATGAGGGATATATATATTATATATTATTATATTATATATAAATATATATAATAAACCATATAATAATACATGTATATATGTATGTATATAGTCATCCACATATACCTATATATCTATATCTATACCTATTTCTTTATATTTTTGTGAAAAAATATACCTTTATCTTTCAATGGAGTCAAATTACTGCTACAAAGTAAGTCACTGCAATGGATAATATAAAGAATTTTATGAGGACTGATTCTTTTACCTGGAGTAGAGCAATAAAGATATCACCAAGGAATATCTTTTGAACTAGGCTTTGATAGAAATGTGATATTTGTGTATCCAAAATTACACTAAGTTTTTTACTTTCTTTCTAATGAATACACAATAATTATAATTTCCTGCAGTTTTTTTGTACATTTAATATGTCACCTTGTATTGTTTAAAGATATGAATGCATTAGAGAACTATCTTAATAAAATTCTTGTCCTCATGGTGTTTATATCATCTTGCAAAGTGAATTCAACCTAATAAGTACAGAATATTCAGAGATGTAGTATGGATATAATTTTTTCTTTTATCTCTTGGGCTTCTGACATTAAAATGGGTTATTTAATTTTTCTTTTCTACTTCTGTTCTTGAAACAAAAATGAGGGGATCTTCTTTCAATATCCTCAGGAGCAAAAGAGTGAATACCTCTCTCTGTTCCTTTTGAGGGTTCAAGTTTGAAAGTAGGAATGGTTCAACACCACTGTGGTTTAGGCTATTGCCAATCACAAAGAAAAATTAAGTGAAAAATATGGGGATATCTGGATTATGAATGTCCATTCACAATTCGCACACCCACGATGACTACTACAGCCTAGATCATAGAACTCAATGTTGATAGGTATCTTGATAAAATAAGCAAGGAATAAAACAGTGAGCAAATGATTGATTACATTAAGTTTTAGAAATTGCTATCAATTATGGAGAAAGGAATGGAGAAGGGACCCTGTTTAAAGTTGCTGGAAGCATATCTAGCAGCTAAAGAAAAGGACTCTGCTTCTGAAGGACAACTCTAGGTAGTGTATTCCATTCTTTACCATTCTTTCTTCACTATAGTTCCTAATAAAATTGCTTTTCGTGATACCATAGACCAAGGATCTCAAACTCGCGGCCCGCGGGCCATTTGGGGCCCTCTGTACAACGTTTTGTGGCTCGTGGCCGACCTTCAAATATCGCAGTATTCGTGATTATTCGCTTACCGAATAATCACAATAAAATCGCATTAGTAAAAAAAAAAAAAATGGAAAAAAAATAGAAAAAGAAAAAGAAAAAAATTGCATTAAATATTCGCATACCCCCAAGCAATTCTGTTCAGGGTATGCAAATGTTTGATGCGGATTTTTTTTTCTTACTAATGCGATTTTTTATTGCAAATATTCGGTAAGTGAAATCACTTATGCGCCCTGCCTCACCCTGACTTTGCCTCCTGCGGCCCCCAGGTAAATTGAGTTTGAGACCCCTGCCTTAGACCCAATTTCTCATTCCACATGCAATTTCTCTATGGAGTATGAGTTTGGAAGGAAAATTTTACTATTTCTTCTTCCTAGCAGAGAAACTTAAAGAGTATTCTGAACAGAAATGTGTTCAGATGTTGAAGTTCTCACTGCCAATGTGCTACATTTGTAGATGTAATAAGAACATAAGAGTCTGGTACTAGCTGGATAAGATAGTATTGTTTTTTGACAAGGAAGACACACCAGAAATGTACAGGGGGGAAAAAAGACCATTTGAGACACCAGGAGAAGTAAACATGAAATAAGTAAACATTATTGCAAGATAATAAGAGAGGGGCCTTAGACGAATCTAAAGTTGCCAACACTTTATCTTCAGAGGTGAAAAAAAAAAAAATTTCTGTAGTTTAATGCATGCAATCTCTGATCCTGGATTAGGAAGCACGGAGAAGACATGAAAGAAATTTGAAAAATGAGTTTTTAGGTTTCAGAACGGTGAGTATTTCATCAGTGCCGTGCCTATAATTTTAGATTTAGAGTGTGTTTAATAAAGAAAAAAAAAAACAAGCAAATTAGAGCTACAAAATTATCTTCAGCAAAATCTCATGTAATGAAGTACTTAAAAGTTTGTTTATAGAAACAAACATACTGGGGTACAGGAGACAGCATGGAGGTAAGGCATTTGCCTTTCATGCAAAAGGTCATCGGTTTGAATCCCGGTGCCCCATATGGTCCCCTGTGCCTGTCAGGAGCAATTTCTGAGCATGGAGCCAGGAGTAACCCCTGAGCACTGCCGGGTGTGACCCAAAAACCAAAAAGAAAAAAACAAAAAACAAAAAAACAAAAACTACTTTGGTTTAGTTACCAAACCTAAAAGTGAATATATATACTCCTATTACCAAAATTCACAAGACTTTATTACCTGATACCATCTGAATATATTTTATTTTAAAGCAAATCTTTATGTATCAAGAGCATTTGAGCATATGCACATACATAATACATATATTTATTTATATATTATCTCATATTATAATCATTGCTTACGTGTATTACATATTTTTGAAAGTATGCTATATCGATTGAAAGTAAAGATTTTAATGAAATGCATAATCCATCCAAATATCTCAAATCTAGATGAGGAAAAAAGACATCTAGCAATTCATGAGTAGAGAATCTGATGTTGTCAGTTTAATCATTCTATGGCTCATCTATTTTTGTTGACCTGATAAGGAGGCTTCCCAGAAATGTTGTGGTAATACATGTGGTAATACTCAGCCAATTGTGCTAGTGTTTAGTAATAATACCTGATAATGAGGTGCTGCTTATATTTTCAGTGGGACCACCAGACCTCCCTAGAGTTGGAGCCTCAAGGACTATACCTGGTAGTCTACCATTGGGTACCAGAATTGAACTCAAGTTGGGTGCATAAAATCTTCCTGACCCCACTCTACAATCTTCTGAGTGCTATGCTCTGAAGACAGTTAATTTTTTCCTAAAACAGATCTGTTCATGTGACTTATTTTCTTATCTATATCCCCACTGCTTTGATGCAAGGTTCAAGGAAGATCTATAGGCCTTACTTGAGCTATTGCTAGACTATCTTTTGCCTTTGTGTACCTTGATAATCTCTATACTCCAGGTTGGACACTGCTGCATTTGTTACAAACTTATGTTGTTTTGACATGTCTGTACCCAGTTAGTGCTGCTCCCTTCTACTTCCCATGGGTTTCTTTCTTATTCAGAGCCACCATCTTCAGGAATGGTTCCACTCAGGTCATTCGTTTCCCCTTGGACATTAGGTTATGCTCCTCTTTGTGCCTTTCTTTCTTTAAGAGTCTTGTAGAACCCTAAAACATGAAGAGAACTTTATTCCTTTTGCTCAGGACTGTCACAGTCCTTTGTATTTAGATGGTTCACAAGGTGGACACAATTATTTGTACTTCTGATTTTTGGATCACACCAGTGGTGCTTAATCCCTTATTACTCCTAACTCTAGGCTCACAAACCACTCATGTCAGGGATCAGCAATCAGAGGTGATGCAGGGAAGGAACCTAGGTTGTTCATATACAAAATAAGTGCCCTGCGCTCTGTACCATCTCCTGGACCTCTAGATTTGCTTAAATGAAATGAAGGATGAGTTAAAAAGTACATCATTAATTATCTATGGGGAAGAAGTGTTGTAATCAAATCTAATTATTTTCTAAAGATAGCTACTGATTAATTTAATCAATATATATTTGCGTTTATGATAAAGTATGTGTATAGTTCCAATGTCCATATGTAACAGCAACTTTACTGAATTTTACTAAAGAATTTAGCTTTTACATAGTCACTAGGGGTCACTCTTACAATTTTGAATCTCATGAACCTGCGTTAGCTATTTGGCTTAGGACAATTAAATTTCAACACTTCCTTCTGTAACACATATAGAGATTTAATCTAATGATGATTCCTGATGGGTGGGTCTACTGAATAAATTACCTAGGCATTATGTTTCTTTTTGCATTATTAAATATCACTGGGATTTTTTTTTGTCTGTATAAGTTGAAGAGAAGCTGCAGGCTAAATGAAAGAAACAAAACCTGACAGTTGAAGCACTTACAATGAAAGAACAAAATAATATTTCATAAATTATGTTCTCACTAGAACATTCCATCCCATTGTTTTATGGCAATTGTTACAGATTTTTAAAAAGGTTATGGAGAGCTTTGTTCTTGTAAAATGCAGATGATCTCCCCATGAATCCACCACTAAATTACCTGAGGAAATGCAGACACAACACTTGGCTCTTCAAACCACCAAGTGTCATCTCAGCAGGATTCTTAATCACAAACAGGCTGAAAGGCAACCAACAGACATTTGCAAATGACAGGGGAACAGAAAAAAGAGAAACAAATCTCTTCTTAACTGTTTTGTGATCATTTCTGTTCTTGCACCCACTCCCACCCCTTCAGAGTAATTAGTGCATGGCAATCAATCACCATTCCTCAAGCAGTATCAGTTTAGGTGGGTTAGGTTGAATTTTCCATCCCACAGGAGTGAGATTGCAAAGAGTAAGGACAAGGATGGAAAGAACAGAAAAGTCAGGCAAAATAGAAAAGAGGTTATAGTTAAGGCAAATTTTTATTTCATCTGGCATCTATAATTAGATAACCAAAGCTTGGAGTATGTTTTCAGTAGGAAAAAGCTAAGTAAAGAAAGAATGTTTGCAGTTCTAAAATAGGTGTGAGGATGTGAGTAGGTTGAGAATAATGTCCATAGGGATTAGAGCCAGAATACAAAATTGGATTCTCATTTTAGGTTACTCAAAATAAGTAGACTTTATAATAAAGTCGGAGGTATTGACTTTCTCACCAGTACAATAGGAGAAAATGGAACAAACCTTGTTTGATATAAATATTGATAAAGATATACTGATAAGGCTAGAACAATATATGTGTCATAAACAAATGCATATCATGTGCATGCATACAAATACATTCATGCTTAAATACACATAGATACATGCCTATATACACATGCACATCTCCAAATTCTAAATGCATATCTAAAATACAATGTTCAAAAAGTTTTCCTTCCTTATTAGGTTCGTCGAATAAAGAATATCTCAATAAAAAATAGAAATAAAAATCAAGAAAATTGATCCAATACACAATTAGTGTATTAGTGACAAAATAGAATATTTGAAATTGCATATGTAACAGAAAACCCAGGTGTTTAGTCGCTATAATAATATTGGCTAAATCTGATTTCCACTCATTCAATATCTTTGAAAAGCCTCATAACCCATTTATTGATTCTCTAAGATGAAAACAAGATTAAAAGGTATCAGTTTATAGGAGGTTGGCCCATCCTATTTCAGATACAAATGTGGGAAAGAGGACCTCCTAGCTTCAAGGATAAGGTCAGGGACAAGTTCAAAAGCTTTAGTAAGACCATAGGAGAACTACATAGAAGGTTCTTCCTCTGCTGGGCTCTGTGTTACTGAATGTCTCCTGCTAGGGTCAATTTAAAAGCCATAATCATGAGGCTGGAGCAGTGGTAGGGCATTTGCCTTGCATGCGGCTGACCTAGGACAAACCCCGGTTCAATCCTCAGGCATCCCATATAGTCCCCCAAACCAGGAGTCATTTCTGAGCGCATTGTCAAGATTAACCCCTTAGCTTCACTGAGTGTGCCCCTCCCAAAACAAACAAAGTAAAATTAAAAGCCAACATCAACATCCCCTTTCCCATAGGCTAAGTCTTGCTATAGTAGAAGGCAATGACAATGAGAGAGACATTTTTTTGAAAAAATGTGTAGCCAATAAGGAAAATAAAAGTCTTGGAGCAGTTTTAAAGAGCCAAGCAGAACAATTAGCTCTACCTCTAGTGTGTTTGAAGACTTGAGGAAAAACAATCATCACTAATAACATTTAATATTCAAACAGATAAACTGTCTGGAAATTCTATGATGTGTTATCTTTCTATACTCTCAAGGAACTTTTCACAAAAGATGAGGCCATTTGTAACTATCACTATACTTTAATTGCATGGAAACGCTAAATTTTGTAGTGCTGTCAGGACTTTTTGAGTACAAAAGATATATCACCGATAAATTTACTTAATCTTTCTAAGACATCTTCCCTGCTAACAGCTATGAGATAATAGTATCAATTTCTCACAATTTGAAAAAGGAGAAAAATAAATTTAACTGAGAATTAAATCAAAAAATAGCACAATGCAAAACAAATCCTTAACAAATGAATAAAAATGCCACAACTATTAGTTTAACCAACATATATATTCAAAAGTACATATATTTTCTATTGTTTTCAGTTTATTGTATGAGAAAATATAGATATTGATATCTCTACTCTATTTATAATTCTAATCTCCCACATTGTCTGCAAGATAAAGAGAGTATCCAGACTGATCTTATTTTCATTTCAATCATTAGAAAAATATTTCTATAGAAAAAAATTAAAACCAATTCTCATTCTATGGGGCTGGTCAAAACATGAAGCTTCCCTGCATTGAAAAAGAAAACGTCTCTGGTAGCAAGACAGATTGTCAAGATGGCCTGAAATTTATTTAGAAAATGAAGAACTTTACTTCATATTTTGGGGTTTCTCAAAGAAAATGCACCTATAACTGTCTCTTAGTTTCATGGTTGGAGAATGTATGTAGTAGCTTTCAACAAAAAAGTATTTTTTCATAACATTGAAGTCGAAACACACATAGACTAATTTCTTTATTTATGTTCCCTCTTTATTTTATGTAAAGCTTATCTCATGAAAAATGTGATCATTCAACACTTGAAGAACATTAGTCTTGATCAGCCCATCATTGTCCATTCTGTCTCTAGTTTGTTCTTTCTGTATTTTCTATTCCAATATCTTTAAAAATTATTTTAATGTGGGGCTGGACAGATAGCACAGTGGTAGGGTGTTTGCCTTGCATGCAGCTGATCCAGGACAGATGGTGGTTCAAATCCCACTATTCTATATGGTCCCTTGTGCCAGCCAGGAGCAATTTCTGAGTGCAGAGCCAGGAGTAACTCCCAAGTGCCATGGGTGTGACCACCCCCCCAAAAAAAAACCACACATTTATTTTAATGCTAGTTTATCTATCTTCATCTTTCTGGTATTTTATTTATGGGCTAACTGCCCTTAAAATTGTAATTTATGAGTGAACCAACTAATAAAGATAACTAACAGAGATTTCTGAAGAAGAATACAATTAAACTTAAACATCCATATCTAAAATCTGAATATTATATTATAATAATATACTATTAATTGAATCATTTCAAACATGCATAGTTTTTTTATGAATTAATAGTATTAATTGTCAGATGCTTTTTCCAGTTGCCAAAATTGGTGATTCCATACTTTATTCATGGTCAAATTTTAAAAATATTTTTTAAATTATTCTTTTACAACAAATATACATTATAGACAATTATGCATCTGAAAATCCCTTTCTTTTTTTAATTCTTTATTAATTTTGTCTTGTGCTAAAAATAAGTATGAATGCCTTATTTTATCCATATGATATATTAATTAAACATTTATATCTGAGATTGCAAAGATGAGCATATAAGAATACTACTTTTATAAAAACTTACAGACTAGAAAGAGACAGACTGGTGAATGAAACCTAATCACAATAGAAAGCATAAGCATAGTTTGTGGAAAAGAGTAAAGAATAAATGATTAAGTGCCTCAGGGAAAGAAGAGAATAGATGACATTTGATTTGTATTATAATGATGAATTTGCTAGTCAAATACCAAAATAAAAGTCATTCTAGGTAGAGGACAAAGTTGGAATAGTCAAAATATAAATAGAAACATGTGACAGATTATTCAGAGATTGGTAGACTTTAAGAGGTTGAACTGGATATTTAATTTGATATTTCTTTCTGTATTGTTGTGGTGTTGCAATTACCTTTTTCACATCCTCTCTCAAATTGAGGTTGAAAACCTCTAGAAGGACTCCGCCCATTTTCAGCATATTTGGCTTCTTCATTTTTATTTTTATTTTATTTCATTTTTTTATTTTGTACCCCAAACTATTGCTTTTCTTTCCTTCAAACAAAACCACATAACTCAATTTATATAGCTCTGCCTCTCAAATAGAGGGGGCAACAAGGGAGGGTACCAGGACCAAACAGATATATGATCACTAATAGTAAGCTAGATAAAGAGGGGCCACCTACTCTAGCAGCCCAGGGGGTGATGGTGGGGTATATGGGTTGCAGAAAGGGAACTGGATGGGGGGGGGACAAATTTGGTGATGGGTATTCCCCTGATTCAATGCTAATATGTACCTAAAATACTACTGTGAAAGACATGTAAGCTATTATGATCAAAATAAAAAATTAAAAAAATAAAAGAGGTTGAATTTAGCGGGGAAAGGGGAAAGAAGCAATAGATAAGTCACTGATTTATATTTTCAGAAGGCCCTCTATACTCTATCACAGAGTGGTAGTTTAATTCTGGAGCACTGGGGAGTTAAGATTTGTTAAAAGTAAAAAATGACCCATTATGATTTTTGATTAGAAGCTAAAACTCTGTTAGAAAATCTTAAAGATTTTAAGGGGAGATAAACTGAAGATAAAACCTCTGGGTGTGAAAGTCCAGCCCAGAGTTGCTGAGGATTCTAGCTGATCAATGTTTGTAGAATGTATCACTCACATATAGAAGACCAAAGCACATTCACAATACCGGTAATAAAAATGGTGCCAGTGTAACTGTTTGACTTCTAAATCAAACAAATACTTAAAGTTCATAGAAACTGTAAGTGAATTAATTTCAATTCCCAAATGGTAAGGGGAACAACTCCCAGGCACATTTTCAACTGAATCTTTTACTGGATGAACAAACCAGAAAGCTTGAGTACATAT
>PVKC010013159.1:0-23168 GCA_004027635.1 Crocidura indochinensis
CTTAGGGCAAATAGATTTAATATTACACTTCTGTCTACATTCCCAGTCTCTTCCAGTTGAGTTTAGTCCAAATTACCAGCCTCATTTACAACCATGCAATCTTTTCACTTTTAGATGGTAGAGGGCACTAGTTTAGTCCTTTAGCAATTCCATTCATGGGGCCAATTCATTCCAAATCACTCTGGAAGTCTATTATGGGGTTCACTAAACGTTTAACAATAGTCAAGAGGAGTCATGGTTTTTGTCTACTCTAAGTTGGTGTCTGCTTCTGTGTACATCACCCATGATTTCAGGGTTGTAAATTTGCAAGTCACATTTGTTTTCTGGGCATGAGTTCACGTTTATGTAAATCATCTCCACATGCTGCTACAAGTCCACTCAAGCTGACTGCTCAGCACATCCCAACACGTACATTTGAGAGGTTTCCATGAATTACATTCTTTGTTCTAATCCTGCATTGACTCATTCCCATGTATTTGCCATCCATCCTGCTGTAACTTGACCACAATATTTGGTTAGACTTGATATATATACACATATGTGTGAATGCATATATACTTATATATATGTATATATCTTAGTTTAGTGTGGAAAAAGATGTGGTCAGAAATCAGAAAGTGATTACTTCCCGTAGCTGATGTTTATGGCATCCATAAACAAGCATTTTTTTTTTATTTTGTTTTTGTATGGAATCACACCTGGATATACTCAGTATTCACTCCTAACTCTTCATTCAGGAAATACTCTTACTTTTGTTAGGGCTCAGGAGACTCTATGAGATGTTGAGGATGGAACCCCGGTTGGCAGCATGCAAGACAAGTATCTTGCCTTCTGTCTCATCACTCCAGCTTTAGAAACAGGTAATTTTGATATGGTCATGGGTGCCAACATGGCCAGTTAATTACTCCTGACTTAGGCAAGACATATTTGCTTTCATTTCAGGATTTCTAAGGCTATCATCTCTATACACTGCTAGGATTCTAGTATTGTATGTAATCTGAATATATTTTGCCCATGCAATGTGAATATTTGATCCATAAATCAGACATGATATTTATTATATAGCCACTGAACACGGGTCAGTGTCTAAACAGTTTTTTAGTTTATGTCTGATTAGCTTTTATTAGCTGACTTGGCTAAGCAATGTACTAGTTGTAGGAGAACAAGTAGTTTATAAATATTGTAAATAGGACTGGATTTGGTATCTAATGGTGAAAATAAACTCTCAACAGGAACTTACAGATTTACACAATGAATCCCAATCAAAAAATTATCTTGGGGCTGGAGAGATAGCATGAGGCTATCTTAAATGTTTGCTTAAATGTTTTTTAAGAGAGAAAAAAAACTTCATCAACTTAAATTGTTTTCTCGAAGGAAGTTGGCTTCTGAGATTCATTTACAGTAGAAATCCAATGGAGAATTCTGTTTGAAGAAACTGAAAAATTGAAAAGAATGGAAAGACATGGTGGGAAAGTGTATGGTTTTATAAAATAATAATTCTTGAAGAGCTACAGAAGAGATTAATCCTCATCTACAAGATATGACTGAATGGGGACCTAAGTGATGGTGTAGCAGTAGGGCGTTTGCTTTGTTAGTGACTGACCCAGGACGAACTGTGGTTCGATCCCCCATGTCCCATTGATACCCTAAACCAGGAGTGATTTCTGAGCACATAGCCAGTAGTAACTCCTGATCGTCACTAGGTGTGGTCTCCTTCAAAATAAAAAAAAAAGATATGACCAAATGCAAGCTTTATTTAATCATATGGGCTCACAGAATACAAACAGTTCCCATGGGCTCTCAAAGACCTTCTAGAATTGCCTAAAAAAAAATTGCTCCTTAGGTACCTGAAATTCCTCTAGAATTTCTTCTTTCTTCCCCACATAACCTAGGTGACCATACCTTTTCTACACATTTGTTTTAACAATCTGCAATATCTTTTAGGAAATGAAACTGCCAAACTCTCCAATTCAGTCACCATGAGATCTTGCTAGAGACGAAAATACAAGCATGAAATTAATACATTTATATATTTATGGCAAATGTACCTGCTTCTATTCCAATCATAATTTGCCATAAATGACAAGGAAAACTAAATGAGAATTTTATGTCTATCTCTTTACTCTGACTGCTGTTAGGAATTAACTATAAGACTTTCTGATTTTTTTCTTCTAAACACATACTAAATTAGCTCTATATGGGCCTTTATTCTTTTTCATTATCTCTGCTACATTTTTACTTCTGGTCACTCTTCAATGAATAAGGTCTAATCATGTAGTCATATATATTCTTTGACTTCTGAATGGAAAGGGGATTTATTAGTTTATGTAATGGGAACCTTTATTTAAAAAAGTTTACACTAATAACTTTATACTAATTGCTTTTTAAAATACCTACATTGTCCAAAATTCATTGAGAAAAAAATCCTTCTGGTTATTAATTCAAATCCAGAGAGTAAAACCATATAACTGTATAATAAACCAAATAAATATAAAGTGGAATAAAATAACTTCTAGTCACTCAGCTAAAGAATAGTATTAACTAAATAGATTTCAAATTGTATAGTTACCAAAGAATTAGTATAAATAATTAAGGAAATATTTCTAATAGCAAGATGGAGGATATTTTAGAAAACTGTGCTTAATATCAAGTGTATTTCTGAATTGTAGGGAGTGTTGGCCATTTTACCTTTCTTCATTGCAAATTGTCCTAGGAGAGGTATTTTGTCACTCTTGTTATTACAACTTTACAACTAAATAATTCCTCATGTCAGAAAAATGTACATCTATGTTTTGGTAATAATCATTCAAAAGGATTGAGGCCATGTCAAATCATAAATAGTTCAAGTCCTGAAGATTTTGAAATTTGACAAGAACATCATGAAAAAACAAGGATAAAGCTCACTTACATAAATTTTCATGGATTATATATTTTTTCCTGCTTCTTTTTTCTCAGACATTTCACAGCACTACATTTGCACAAAGCAACCAAAATTTTGAGGTGGTTATATATTTATAAAAATAAATTGTTTTTCACTGAACTGAGTTGTAACTGTGGTTCTGTTCTTGTTCTGTTATTTTTGTTGCAATTATTAAAGTGTTTTAAAATTTTATGCTGGTAATACATACTTGTTGCCACAATAATAAAAACCATTGCTGTGTGCAATGCATTACTATGAGCATTTGACATGAAATCATTTCATTTAACCCTGAGAAAGTCAAATGAGGATGATATTCCATTAATCATACCTAAGGAAAAAAAAGTGAATCAGAAGCCAGAGAGATATTACAGTGGGTAGGGCACTTTCCTGCAGGGAGCCAATCAGGGTTCAATATCCAGCATCCATATGGTTTTTAAAGCCCAGAGCAAGCAGTCCTTGAGCATTTCTGAGTATTGACCCTGCCCCCTCAAAATCAGAGGTTTTTTTTTTGTTTGTTTGTTTGTTTCTGTTTTCTGGTCACTCTTGGAGGTATTCACAAGTTAGTCCTAGATCCGTGCTCAAGAATCACTCCTCGTGGTGCTTTAGGGACCATATCAGATGCCAGGGATCAAACTCAAGTCTGTCATTTGCAAGGCAAGGTCCCTCCCTGCTGTATTATAATTCCAATCCTAAAATCAGAGGGTTTCTTTTGTTTTGTTTTTGTTTGTTTGTTTTTGGGTCACACCTGGCAGCGCTCAGGGGTTACTCCTGGCTCTAAGCTCAGAAATCACTCCTGGCAGGCTCTGGGGACCATATGGGATGCCAGGATTCCAACTGATGACCTTCTGCATGAAAGGCAAACGCCTTACCTCCATGTTATCTCCCCGGCCCAAATCGGAGTTATTTTAAGAAACTATCTTAAAATCAATTCATCATTGGGTACTCCAGGATTTAAATCAGGTAGTCATTTTGTATTTAGTCAAATTAATACTATACACCATGTTCTACTACAAATACCTGCTATTTGAGTGCTTTATTAGTAGGGACTATCCCTACTCGAAATATCTATTTCATTTCTTCACAATGTATAGGAATTCCACTGTATGGAATCATTCCATTCTCAAAACCATTTTGGCAATGGTTTTCATTGTCGAAAGAAAGAGCAATCCTCTGTAAAAAAAAAAAAAAGTCTGCATTACTTAAATTAAATATTTCACTTTAGTTCTGATACCTGCATGCAATTGGCCCTCAAATTCATTTGTCAAAATATAGATTATGATTTATACAACTAATAAATCATTTATTACAACTCATCAAAAGGAAGGCAGTGAATATAGAATATAGGGCAGGTGCCCCAGGAATCAATTGAAACAGTTCTGGAAATACATTACATTACACAACATCATATGTCATGTAAAAATAGCTTTAAAACACTGAATAAATAATATTATAATTTATACTTTTCGAAATAGTGTCTGTGGTTTTAATGAATGATCTTGGTATCTATTACTGACACATTTTAGGAATAATTATAAGCCATAAGGATGGGGGTCAACCAAGAAGTTAGTACTTGCAAAGTTAAATATTATTGTCATTATGATTATCAAAAAGACTAATGCTATTAAAATGTGTAAAATTATTTTATATGAGACTTACTTTTAATTTGAATGCTTAATTTTTCCTGTAATGCTTAATTTAAACCATTAAATTTATTATAAAAATATGTAAACATAACCACTAATGTTCTTTACTTGAGACTTAGATATTTCATAGCTGTTTGTAGCTTGGCATAACATCATTTATAAATTGCCATTCAAGTCACCCAGCTTTTTTTCAGTGATGTAAACAGGGTAAATAACTGTTATAAGGGGGCACTCAGTTAAGTATAATAACTAATTTCATACTCTTTTAACTTCATCCTTAAGTCAGCATTTCCAAAGAATTGGTAGAATAAAAGCATTTTCCTTTGGAGGTCTTCCAAAAAATAAAAAGCACCCAAATTACAAAATTAACACTTAAGAGAGAAAAAATATGTAGCCTGATGAAATGAGGAAATAACAATATGTTATAGTCGGCATGATAAATATCTTGTACAATTATTTGGGGGAATATTCTATGAGAAACTATGTCTTAATATTTTCTGTCTAGTGTCTCCTAGAGTAATTTGGAACCATTAAAAAGTCACATTAAAGTAATTGAAAATTAGAGAAAATAAATCTAAGGTTACTCAAATGTTTAATAATTTATTAAACTTATAAAAAATTAGCCCATGAAAATGAAGAGTCGTCTGTCTTGATTGAAGATGTAGTGTTCGTTCTCTGCAATTTGAACACAATTCTGATAAAGGTTACATTGGGAAATTGTATCTCAAAAACTTTAATGGTGAGATTAATCATTTTTTCTAAATGTAACAAAAATTACACATTTGGATGATGCCTTAAGCCTTAAGGGTTCAAACCTTAAGGCTTAAGGGGTTCAAACACATGCTTTGCTTGTGATTGCCCCTGGTTCAGTTACCAGTACTTTATAGTTCCCTGAGCACCTCTAGGATTGATCCCAGTATCATAGAATTGGGAGTAACTTCTGATGACCTCCAAGCATGCACCCAGAAATAATAATAAATGTAGTAAAATCAAAGGTTCATTTAATTATCATTACTTTGCTGGAAATCAAATATTGAAGTATAAGCTTATCCAGGAAAAGAAAAATATCAGACAACCAACCGGATCATGTAGAGATACAATTCCATTCACTGAGACTGAGGAAGTCAGAGAGGAGAGTAGGGGTCTAAGAAGATCCCCTACAAACATACACATACTCTCCCCAGATTTAGCATCTCAACTCAGAGAAATATCTCAAATGAGACAAACTGGAGAGAAACAAAATAAAAGCGACATTCATTTAAGCAGCTGCTACTCTTAAAACCAGTGTAGTCGAAAGAAAACAACAGCGATTATTATGAAATCGAGATCTTGTGATAATCAGAGCATGAAGAATGGAAGGACTGAGAACATGTTCACAGAGCAGAGGGCAAACAGATTTCATGAGACGATGTCAGAAACTTCTGGGACACAGGACGGCATGACACTAGTATAAAGTGAGATAGTAGATTCTTAGTAAATATTTCTATCATGATTGTAAGGAGGAAAGAAAGAAAGAAAGAAAGAAGGGAAAGGAAAGGTCAAGAGTTTATTGACCAGTAAGAGACAGAGACCTTCTCTCCACGTTTCTTGTCTCTATTTTTATCTGTTTATCTCTTTTTTATATTTTTCACCAACATGCTAGAGCTTATAAGGTATTCTGTGTATGCCTACATCTGAAGCAGAGTGGTAGGTACTCTGTGATACTTTACCTCATAAAGGCATACAGCAATTGTCTAGGTCTCCTTCAAAAATTCTATAAAAATAAACAGATTTAAATGTTCTTTTCACACTTCTTTGAGCCACCCTTAAAAATAGCTGAAATGCCTTTAATTTAAACCAACGGGCTATCTTTGGATTCCAGGACTATAAACTTGAATATATGGTTAGGCATTTGAATCAGTGTTCAAGGTATGCCTGAATCACCAAAATTAGAAAAAAAATTAACAGTGGGTATATATATATATATATATATATATATATATATATATATATATATATAAGTTACTATTCTATAAGAATTTCCTAAACTTTCTATGGTTTAGTTCCCTTGTGTATAAAATGATGGGAAGAGTATCTTTCAGGCAGAACTTATGTGATAATGTGGGAAAAACATCTAACAAGATGTTTAGTATTTTATAGAAGTCTAATTTCCTCCATTTTAGACAGTACCCTAACTTAATCATATTTTTGTGTCTATAATTTCTGATTGTACTTTTGAACTACTTTAAAAACTAATAACAAGTAAAAATTAGAGAAAGAAAGCCTGTTTGTCTCAAATTTTCATAAAGAATAAAACACTTACTTTCATTGAAAAATGAAGAGCCAGCTCTCTTGGTTATATATTTGATCTTCATAGTTGGAATACAATAAAAAATTGTTTTTATCTTTGACTTCCATTAGTTGCTTCTATTCACTTGTAAACATCAGTGATCCAAAGTCTTAGGCACAGTGGATTAGCTCAATATCTCATAAAGGTTGTCATTTATCCTCCTCAACAAATCCATGATGATAAAAGAAGCTAGAACAAGAAGCCAGAACAAGAAGTTTTGATCCCCTGGATCCAAAGACAAGAATTTGTGACTTACCTATTTGCCTGTTCATGGAAGCATCATTCTACAAATTTGCATCCCATATGTATACATGCATGTGTACATACTTATCTCTATATACTATATAAATTACATAAAAATATAGAACAAAACCAGCATTTGTCTGCAAGTAAAAAAAAAATGAAGACTGTCTAATGCACTGCTTAGCTGTGCAGCTTAGGAATTCATCTCTCCTAATCTCTAAATGTTGATTCTCAAATCATTCCCCAAGGTGCAACATTGAAAAGGAAAATAACATAGCCCCACTCTACCTGATTTTAGTTATATGTTTCAAATGACACTGATAGACAAGAATACTAACTGATTTATAAACATAAATCTCTAAACTGCTAGGTTTAAAGAGTCAAGTCTGCAGAAAATCCTGTCAGAAGGCCATTGAAGGTAGGTAGTAAAGCCTTCTGTGAGCCTACACTGTACAAGGCAACTTCTTTAGGAATTGAGTCTTTTAAAAGAAAGATTCTTGTGGGTGGTTCTTTTTTGTTCTGACATTGCATTTATATTGGGCTCCACCCCCATATTCTTTCACTTAGTTGCCTTTTCAGAAAGCTAACTCATAAAAAGATACATATTTTTCTAGGACTAGGTTCTATACTAGGGTAGAACTTCATATTTATAAACTCGGTCACACACTGATGCTGCAGAAATACATCTAGTTCTCATTTGGGATGCCACTGGTTTCTAACTTCATGCAGACCTGAAGAAAATTATAGTCTTAAGGCAGTGGAAGAGTGTAACCCATTGGAGAACACTTAATTTGAAAAGGCTTGCCACTGAAGAATTGTGTTGCTCCAGTGTAGTAGAATTCTGTGCCCCCTTTTCATGGTGTTTTTGATTTCTTTATAGAGTTTGGTGATCTGATTTTGATCAAGGATTGCCATTTTTCTAACAGCATCTTGGAGCCATTGCTTTACTCTTTTCATTTCAAAGAACAACACTGAAAAAGAACAAAGGCAATTTTTCTGAGAAATGTTTCCTGGGAGAGTACATTATACATTGAGAGGGGAGAAAAGAGATTTTATCTGAACCAAACCCTTGCTTGCTATCAGAATAACTATTTCAGTAGATGCAGATTTCATAATTATGATGACTCTAATAGAGAAAAGCAAAGTCCTTAGATCACACACATTTTATTAACTATGTTTGTTCATATATTATTTATTTGTGAAAGATAAAGAGAAGTTTTAATGCATTTCTAGTTGTACCTATATTAAGGGGTTGTGCGTCTTGGAGGAGGGATTTTTTTCCATATAGTATTCAAATTGTCCATTATTATATTAATTTAAAAAATAGATTTAATTGTTTTGAGAGTAGTTTGTGGGTCCCTATAAAGTTGAGAGAGAGAGAGAGAGAGAGAGAGATTTTCCAGTCTAGGCGAGTACTCAAGGTTTAGTCTTCCCCAAGAGCCATATTCTCAAACAAGTGGCAATTTGATTAGAATCTAATAATTTAGAGCAACTCTAACAACATCACTTTCATTACATTCCTCTTGCAAGTATTATAGTATATGAACAAGGCCCCTATTAGGTACCTATTAGTGTGCTTGAGGGTCACACTTGATGATTCTTAGCCAACCAGATAGTTTAAATGTAAATCCCAAGAACAAGGTGTTTTTTGGGTCCTCTATCTTGGGGATCACTGAAGAAACCATAATGTGTTCTGGAAGCCTCTAGGTAGGGCTATTCTCAACAGAATTTTGTGGGTTGTGTGTTTCTGATGATGGAACTTAGATGAGGTACAGACTCTAGCCCCTGGGTATACCTGATACCATATTCTGGACATAATCTTTTATTTTACTTTATTTTTTTTTTATTTTTTGGGTCACACCCAGCAATGCTTAGGGGTTCCTCCTGGCTCCATGCTCAGAAATTGCTCCTGGCAGGCACGGGGACCATATGGAGCACCGGGATTCAAACTGATGACCTTTTGCATGAAAGGCAAACGCCTTACCTCCATGCTATCTCCCGGGCCCCTTATTTTACTTTTTATATTTATTAAAACATTTATTTACTGGGGCTGGAGAGATAGCATGGAGGTGAGGCATTTGCCTTTCATGCAGAAGGACAGTGGTTTGAACCCCGGCATCCCATATGGTCCCTTGTGCCTGCCAGGAGTGATTTCTGAGCATAGAGCCAGGAGTAATCCCTGAGCACTGCCGGGTATGACTCAAAAAACAACCAACCAAACAAAAAAAAAACGTTTATTTACTGGTATTTATATCTCCCTCAGCTGTACTCCAGGATTGCACCAAGTTCTGTGCTCTAGGATTACTCCGGTGGGCTCAGGGAACCTTACTGCATGCCAGAGGTCTAACCTTAGTCCACTAGACAGGTAAAGACAACTCCTTACCTGTTGTGACATCTTTTTAAACCCCTAGGTCCAGTCTTTTAATCTTTGTCTTTTAAGGCAGACTTTTTAGTGCCTGGGATTACATGAAATACAATTGCTTTCCGTCATTTAGCTACAGCCTTGGAACCAATTAGACCATTACTTAGAAGTTGTGTTCCCTTAGTCACTATTTATTTAACTCAAGTTTCTCTTAAATTCCTGGGATTAATTGCTTGCTAGAAGTATCAAAATGTAGGAAGAAAGAATGGCTCTGACCTGACTGAAGAGAAGTGCTTAAAGCATCATGAAAAATAAATAAATACTTCTTAAAATAGGCATAATATAGAAATGCATTGGACACAAAAGTGGCTAATTCCATCTTCTTTGTATTTAGTGGCCTGTTACGGGGGAAAAGTGAAGCCTGGATTCATTAAACTCACTGAGAAATGCTATAAGAGAAGGGAATGGAAGTCCTTAGTGATAGCCATAGAGGAAATAACCTGGAATAGTGAAGGGATCCTGCGAACCCCCCTTGTTCCTACACAAAGCCCTTGGTGGTTGATGTTCTAAGAACAACAAGGAGCTCTCGACTATTCCTGAGACATTGATTAAAGGATTCCTTTTCTTTGAGCAAATAAAACAAATGTTAGGTATCAACCACATCCTTTAGGTCAAGTATTTCACCTTTGTTTTGATTTGGTGAGTAACATCCAGTGATGTTCAGGGCCTTCTCCCAAGTATTTGGTGAGTGCTACTTTTCGTGGTGATCAGGACACAATGACATAGCAAGAATCCGACTCAGACCTCCTGCACACAAAGCGTGTGTTTTGACACTTTGAACTATCTCTCTAGCACATGTATCACTTTTTTCTAATGCCATATCTAATCATCAGAAACTGATTTCGTAGGAAATGGACCCTTTATGGACTCCCTTCTTGACATTAAATAAATAAATAAATAATTTCAAAATAAAGGAATTTAACATGAAGTTAGTAAGCCAAATGAAGATGGATGGAAAAACACAAGGGTAATATCACTTATCTTTGGTATAAAGAATAACTGGATAAGGGAATGTAAGGTATTCCAATAAATATAGAAAGAGGAAGGACAGAGGGAAATAAATTGAGGTGGCTAGCAAGAAGAAAATAGGAAGTAATGTAGGCAGGGGTCAAAGGTCTCTAGCACATTGGTGGCAAAATGAACTGGTAGAGATCTATATCCAAACCATAGAGTAAACAAAACTGAAAGTAGGTGACCCAAAGTTTCCTGTCAAGGAGGTAGGTAGTGGGTGAGAGTAGGAAGCAGGAGGAAGCTTGAGAACCCATTGGAAGAATGTTGATACTGGTGATAGAACACCTTTTAGAACAAAGCTTGCCTGAAATTCAATTATAAATCCCCTTATAAATTATAGTGTTTTGGGGTTGTAGAGATAACACAGCGGTAGTGTGTTTGCCTTGCATGTGACCTACCCAAGAGAGACCTGTTCACTTTCCGGTGTCCTATATGGGCCCCCAGCCTGCCAAGGGAGACTTTTGAGTGCAAAGCCAGGAGTAACCCCTGAGTACCACTGGGTGGTGGCCCAAAAACTACTCAATCAATCAATAAAGTTTTTAAACAAATAAATTACAGTATTTTCATAACAAAAATTTGAGAAAAAATTATAAAAGAAATATAAAAAATGATAACTTTTTTTTTTTTTTTTTTAGGTTTTTGGGTCACACCCGGCAGCGATCAGGGGTTACTCCTGGCTCCATGCTCAGAAATTGCTCCTGGCAGGCACGGGGGAACATATGGGGCACCGGGATTCGAACTGATGACCTTTTGCATGAAAGGCAAACGCCTTACCTCTATGCTATCTCCCAGGCCCCTGAATAACTTTCTAATTTCATATTTTAACTATGGAGAAGCTAGCATAAGTTAATAGGTGGTGTTGGATATTTTTTAAACTTCTTATTCAATCTAAGCCATATGCTTAGGTTCTTTTCATTCTGGGAATGAAAAGAAGACACATATAAGTAGTGTTTATTGCTTCGAATCTCTTCCTTACCAACATCTGCTACTTTGCTCTAGTCTCTCTAAAGTCACCATTCTACTCAGCACAGTCCTTATTGGAATCTAATTTCTGCAGCCTTCATTGCAAGACCATGGAATCATTTTTACATTTCAGGTTTTCTTGACTAAAATCCAAAGGTTTTTAGAGTTTTGACAAGTAGGAGAATAAGATGTTAGCTGTCTCTACTCATGTCAAACAAATTTGAGTTGAACACTAACTGCAGAGTTTGACTTCCTAAATAAATCCCGAGTCAGGAACTAGAGGACCATTTTCTATTTGTACCACATCTTTCAAGTTCTAGTTCTCCATTAGCCAATGTTAACATTGTCAGCATATCTAGTCCTCCTGGTTCTTTTTACCCTTTAAAACCACAGGCCCACTTTTAAAAAGATCTGTAGGGAAAAGTTAGTTTCTGTAGGGAAAAGTTAGAACACAAGAGTCTATTTCAGCCTTGTTACATTGCCTCCTAACAACGATTTTTTTAGGAATTATTTCACCAGTCTTAGACCCTGTTGTCTGGTACCAGGAGACAATTTCAATAGCATGAAATGGTTCTAAAAAATGATGAACACAGCAACTGTCATTCAACAAATAACAGAGAGGTGATTAGGAGGAAGGAACACAGGACTAGCAGTAATATAGGGGTTAAAAAAGGGCAATGGGAAGGCTAGGGTACAGAGGGTGGAGTACTTGCCTTGCACATAGTAAGCCAGATTTATTCCCTGGCACCCTATAAGGTCTTTGGGCACTACCAGGAGTAATTCATGAACTCAACGCCAGGAATAACTCCACCAGGAGAAGACTCAAAACAAAACAAAACAAAACAAAATAAAAAGGAAATAGGCATTTTGCTGGGGTGAGGTAACAATTTTGTATATAAGTACCAGAAACTTGAAGATTATTGTAACCCTATTATAACTTCAACTAAAAAAGAAATCTTTAAGGGAAATCTGAGTTACTATAAATAAAGCACTCAATACACACATCTGTGTCTATGAACTTTTTGGATGGTGAGGTGAGGTTTTGAATAATGCTTTTTTAAAATAGAAATTGTATTGGCCATATTTCATAATAATGAGTTACAAGTGAATCTGATCAGGACAAAACAGACTTAGGGTGTCATAAGCCCAATTTAATGCTCTTAATTTCATCATCTGAATACCAAAGGGTAGACATGAGGGCAGCTACTGAAGTCCCAGAAGTAGATGATGATACATGTGGACAAAAAAGTTAAGAAAGAGGAAGTTTTGTCACAGAGAAGAAACAGTGGAGCATTTAAACCCAGAGCTGATTGTGAAAGGCTCCAGTCACTGGCTGAAATTGTTATATTTCCTGGTGAAACGGTTATTAATCTATAGTTAATTTTTTACTGACTTTGAAAGTAGGATACTGATCTTGAAGATAGACTGGAGTTTTAGTATAAAAATATGAGAGTCTGGAGAGGGGGACAGAAGAAATTCCAGGAAGATGAATTTAGCCAAACTCTGTGGATGTTAGGAACATTTTAGTAATGTCATTTTCTGAAGTTCCACTGATACTCACTTTATAACGTTTGTTTCTTTTTGTGGTTTATGTTTAGTCTTCAAAAATCAGACTTCAGGGCTGGAGAGAGAAGGCAGGAGTTAAGACACTTATCTTGAATGTGACCAGCAGAATTTGATCCCTAGCACCACTAGAAGTGAATCCTGAGCACAGAACATGGAATAATAGACTCTGAGCGTTATTAATTTTATCTATCTTACCCCTATCCTTTCTTCCTAAAACAAGACTCAATAAACAACAAAAAATTAACATTTTATAATACCACTAAAACTAGTATTATTTCTGTAGAGGGTTCATGATTATTTGATCCCTAGTACCACTAGAAGTGAACCCTGAGCATAGAACAAGGAATAATAGACTCTGAGCATTATTAATTTTATCTATCTTACCCCTATCCTCTCTTCATAAAACAAAACTCAATAAACAACAAAAAAATAAACATTTTATAATACCACTAAAACTAGTAAACTAGTATTATTTCTTAGAGGGTTCATGATTACTTGCAGAAAGTTTGTCAAGGAGGATGTTTGTCACACGACATCTATAATTTTTTCTAGTTTTATATTTCAGATATAAATTAAAAGTTTCAGTCCAATTCAAGGGGTAGGGTGTTTATTCCTTTCTCTTGCAAAACAAACAAAAATTTTGTGGTATCGTAAAACAACTTCTATATTGGAGGGGTAGAAAATTAAAGTTATATTTAGTTGTTTCTTAGTTGTATTAGTTGTATATTAGTTGTATCAGCAGTATGTGTTTAGGAATTTCAGGACACAATCCAAGTCTTCTGGAGAATATGAGATTAAGTCACCAAGCAGAGTACTGATCTTCCACGGACTTGTTCACTGGATAAAGGTGAGGACTCTAATGTCCTTCCAATGGATGAGCGAGTCTGTGTTCAGGCCCCCAGGAAGGCTGCCATACTTGGACTATTAATATCCTGAGACTCTGGATTCCAGCCTTGGTCTTTGCTGTGGACTATATTGCTTCCAATTTTCTTCTTTCAGAAATACCTGGATGAGAATAAGGACCAACTTGGACAGAAGCAATGTCCAAATCAGATCTATCTAACTTGGGATTGTCATTTTCTGGCATAGAATGGTTCATCATTAAATTCCCCATTCTGGTTATAAAAGGCACTCAAAAATGTTTATTGAATTAATACATTTAATAAGAAAACAAGCAGGAAACAATCATCAAAACTGTCTTTTTCCAGATCCACCTGGTAATGTCTCCTTAGTTCTTGTTTTAAACTATTTCCTTTGCTCACTCTTCAATGCTTTTACCTCATAATTCTGTCTTCTCATTGCCATTTTACTCACTTTTAAAAATTAATTAGACCCATTGTATGGTTTTCATTTTTTTTCATGTAGATAGTGACAACTAAATCCACCTTTAGTTTCAAATGACCTCTTCATCTCTCCATTAACGACCTCAGCTTGATAAGGTTGTCCAGGTAACTTCAGATCAGCATGGAGAGTGAAAGTTAGTCTTGTCTCACCTTTCTCAAATATTGAGATCTGAAAGAACCAAGTATTCCCCAATTATCCAAGCTTGAAAAAATGGAATATTCCCTATTTTTAGTTACATCTTATCAGTTCACATCCACATGTACTCCAAAATCTTTATTTTTGCTTTTCCCCTGTCTACTAGAATCCCTGTATTAGTGTAGGCCCTCAGAGACTTCCTGAACAACTCTTCCTATGTTCTTCTGGTCTCCTGTTCCACCCAACCCATAGCCTGTCCTGTCACTGCCAGAATTCTTTTACACTAATATAAATCTTCTCCTGTTATTCTCCTACCTATAAAGCCATTACTGGTGCTTCTTACCAAATAATGTATCCTAACAGCTGCAA
This sequence comes from Crocidura indochinensis, assembly GCA_004027635.1. Lineage (NCBI taxonomy): Eukaryota > Metazoa > Chordata > Mammalia > Eulipotyphla > Soricidae > Crocidura > Crocidura indochinensis. The sequence continues at coordinate 14,946 of PVKC010013159.1, forward strand.
CTCATTTAATCCTTGTTCCAATTTCCTTGTTTTTTGAGGTGTAATGGGTGGGTACTTTTTCATGTCCATGCAGATATCTGTTCTTTAGATGTGCTAAAATTTATTGATGTTTTGACAGAAATGTCCCTCCTTTACTCTTCCAGGCCAAGTCATCTCCCACTCATGCTCTGAATCCCACAGCATTATTTCCTTATTGAAATTATTTTCTTTGATTCTTTGAGTAAAGTTCATTGTTTTCCCCCCTTTGTACCTGTCTGGCACTTAATATTTTTCAAATAATTCTCAAATAGTCATAATGGATATCTAAAAATAAATTTTTTTTAGAATATGTCGTTCTTATTATGTTCTAGCCTTTGTGGTATTTATAAATATTAACTCTTTGAAGCTCCCTAGCAACTTGGAATATAGGTACTGTCACTAGTTCCCTCATAATAGATGAGAGCATTTAGATACAGAGAGTGTAAATAATTTGGATTATACCACACAGACCAGGACAGCCCAGCTCCTGAGAATTATGAATTTTTTTCAGCATCCTGCCATGTTCCTCAAATGACTGATTACATTTAGAACAAGTGCTATGGAATCAATAGGGTCTCAGGTGCATTATTATTATTATAAAACCCATATTATAGTCATAGATTGCAGTATCTAATAGTCTCCTTTGAACTGCAATGCTTGATTTAGGAAGCTGCTCAGATATACTGAGCTTTATGAGTTTTTTATTCACAGAGCACCCAAACCAGAACACCCTGTTCCCACTGAACCTACTGTCTTCCAAATTGGAGGAGATAGCCATTTCTCATTAAGCTTTATGAAGCTCTGTACTAAATGGAACTCCAGTTGCTTAGAGACTACCTGTTCTTATATCTTTCTGTTGCCTGGGATATTTCCTGGGGCCCAGCTCAACAGTTGAAAGTCCATATCTTAGTGGCTACTTTTTCCTTCCGGGACAAGTTAGTTCTGGGATCATTAAATATGTTCCCAAATGGGTTGATAAACTGTGACATTTTTTAGATCTCCTTCTTGGTGGAATAAAATGAATGAAATATAACTATTTCATGGCTGGATACCTTTTGTGAGTGTATATAAATTAGTGGTCAATAGGTTTGGCAAATAGATAATAATATATTTCAATGTTTAAGTTACTAATTGATAAAAGTTTACTTTAATGAGAAAATAATTGCTCTGTAAATATAGACTAATCATGCATTTAGAATTTTAGCTCTAATTTTTCCTTGTAATTACAAAAGTACTAATTTCAAAAGCAATAAATTCATTCATACATTTTAATAACACACTTCAGAAAAAAAGCACAGAATACAAAAGATCTATGTAAATAATTTATCCAAAAGTTTAATGGCTTGATATAAATTGTAGTTTACAATACCAATATATTTATGTATTTATGTGCTGCTTGAATAACAAGTTTAAGCAAAATTAGAGTTCATATAAAACCACTTTGAACTGTTCCATATATCTAAACCATAATTATTTCTGAGTCTAAAAAAGGAGTAAGGAAATGTAACATAGCATATCTTTTGTATATGGGAATCTGATCATTTGAGATGGAAAGATTTCCATTTCTAAAATGATATAGGGGGCTAACAAATTAAAATATTTTTTTATTGTTTTCACTACTTAAATTTATACAAAAAAAAACTTTAAAAGTTCTTATCATATCAAGAGATTAAAGCTGTAAAGTTATAAGGAAACCATGCTATTTTCTGTTATAGTAAACTCAGGTACAGAAAAAAATATATATATATATAAAACTCAACTGTTCTTGAGATTCATCCACATTACTCATTTATTTGTGTATAGAATTTAAGAGTTTTATATCTTGAGAGCTTTATTTGCAGCTATAAAATTATTCTTTCCCACCCTGACAAATAAATGAGCAATGGTAACAATAAAAATGGTTGTGTAAGTTTCCATTAAACTTTCATAGCAAAGAAGTTTAATAATTTAAGTATATAAAAACCACACAACACACATACAAAGAGAACAGCTGAAAAGAAAATATTTTATAAATAGGGCAATAAACCTATAAATAATAAGTTGTACAATAGATTGTGTGCTTCTTAGACTTTAACTCCTTCCAAATTACATTTTTGACATCTAGAAATGTTTCCACACGAGGTGACTTTCCCATATAAAAATGAAGAAAAGTTGTAGCACGACCTGAAAAGAATGAACAAAATAGTTGTTAAGACAACTGAAGCATGTTTGAAGACTATAATTTATATTTGAAGTCTATTATTGAAGCCTAAATATTTAGGCAGTATACAAAATAAATGTGTTCTCCCTCCCTCCCTCCCTCCTTTCTTTTATAAATCCTTTTCACAACCTCCAACCTCTTTCTTTCTCTAATTAAATCTGAGAGTTGGTTAGGAGCATTGAAGAAACAGAGACGGCAGTGTGAAAATATTAGTATGCAAATTTAACCCTGGAAATGAGTGACTTAACTATTTATTTCATAATGAGATAATTGAATTAATGGGGAGAAATATCAAGAAGCTATATTTCAACATTGTTTGGCTCCATTCACCTAATTCAACCCCGGGAGAATGAATCTGAAGCAGGGTCTTCATGATAATTAATAACCCAAATCAAGAAAAAACATGGAAAACATGGATGGGAGGTTCTAACATTGTGGTTCAGAGCCCCCAAAACTGACCTCTCTTTATTAACCAGCTCAATCCACCAGACTGGGGAAAGGTTCAGAGACAGACAAAAGACTTCTCTGGAGCTAATTCAGTGTGGGGTGGGATGGGGTTGGGGGGCCGTTTACATATAAAAAGAGGTAGTTAAAAGATGATGTTAGGGGCTGGGGAAGGTCTTTGTTTTGGGTAAAGCAGGATGTAATCCCACAAAGGTACAGGAACTTGTTTGCAACCAGAGGTGTCCATAATAAAAAATTGGTTGCAATACATGCTAATGAAAATCATGAGAATATTATAATTACATGTCAATTTATTTGTGTCCAAGCACAGTCTATGCTTGATCATCATCAAATATAATTCTTACAGTAGCAAGGATTTTATAAGGTACCCATTTTTGTTGTTTCCATTTTACAATACGGAAAACATGATATTGAAGTCACTTCAATACCATAGTACATTAATTCTAAATATTAGGATATAGTGCTATGTTAGCCGCATGGAAGGGTTGGATTTCACTCTAGAGATTGAACTGTCCTACACGATCTATTATTGAATTAGTCATAGTATCATCTGGAAAAAAATACCTAGGAAATTCCCAAACAATTCTAGCAGTCATTGTGAACGAGGTTGCCTTGAGATTCAACTGTAAGTTATTTGATTCAAAAGACCTGTTGTTTTGGGGGCTGGAGTGATAGCTTATCGGTAGGGCGTTTGCCTTGCACGCGGCTGACCCAGGACAGACCTTGTTTTGTTCCCCTGTGTCCCAATTGGTCCCCCAAGCCAGGAGTGGTTTCTAAGCACATAGCCAGGAGTAACTCCTGAGAGTCACCTGGTGTGGCTCAAAAGACCAAAACCAAAACCAAACAAAAATTTGTTGCTTTATATTTTATCACCGAGCAACATTCCAATAGGCTTACAATTTTCGCAGACCCCTTTAAGTGTGAATCCTTTCAATGTAAATTCTTTACGTGTGACCCCTTCCTTTGTGAACCCCCCCATACTCATTCCCAGATGCACATATGCTTTTCCGAAACTGTATCCACTCATTGTACATGTAGCACAGCAGTAAAGTCAGTGAACTTTAAGGACCAGGAAGATAATGCAAATGGTAAAAATATATACCGGGTTGAATGTTCCCTAGATTGATCTTTGGCATTGCATGCTCCATCCCAGTTTTACAAAGAAGGGGTTCCTTTTTGCTTTCTTTTTTAAGTAGATTTTTGAGGACTCTACTATAATTTTTCCTCAAACATGACAACATTGTCTTTAGAGCTTTTTTTATAAAACTATCTTGTATAGGCACAATGGAAAAATAGTTGCCCATCTTGGATGTTTCTCCATTTTCTTAATTTGAAAATTAGAATTTCATGGTTCAATATGTCAGCAGCCTTCAGGTATCAATATATAGACCAATTTATCAGCAAAGAGACTAATAAATTTTAACATTGTATTAATTATTACAATTATACATGAAATAAGTACTATACAATATTCTATTTTTAGGAGGCTGTAGCGGTTCACCATTTATATTTCTTTTTATTAATATATAGTGAAATGCATTAAGTCTTATTTTCTCTATGGTCTAGATATATTTGAATCCTACTGGTGGATGTATTGAATCATGCATTTCTTATTTTAATTTTTCTGTTTTTGTTGTTTTTATTGGAGCATAAAATCAGATGGGCCTCATCACTTGAATACCATTGCAGTTCACTGTGACTTGCTAAGAGTTCCTTTGAAAAAGAATCAGAATTTATGAATGATAGCAAGATAATTGAATGATTAGAACTCAAAAGTATTGAAATTTAGGAAGCTCAGATTATCTCTCATGGAAAATTCTGAAAAAAATCTCTTTGCTCAGAAATATTTTATATTTGCATCTATTCTACAAAATAAATATGACTGGATAGCTTTGACCTCTATACTAATACAGCTTTCCACCCTCCATGTCCTCCCCTCTCACACAATAGCACAGAGAAATGTTTTTAAAACATATGAAAAGAGAACACTTTCTTTTGCATTATTTTCATGAGAATGCATTGGCTAATTCTCATGGCTACACAATGTATTTCAATAAGATGCATGGCAAAAATTTTTGAATATGTCTTCCAAAGAGGCTTATGAGTTTTCCAGCAGGCTTGAATGTTGGGATTTCAGATAAGCTGACAGAGATACAGTTCTGATGGCATGTGAGTGGCCTGTCTCCTCTCTGGCTGCCCCAGGCCTTTTTCCATGCCATTCAATTAGAGGAGTTTCCATTATGACTAACTTTATGTGTCTTGAAGGCCTTTCATCATCTGGTGCAGTGAGGCATTATTTTCAACTCTTATAGGCAATGCCTATAAGAAAGCTCTTTATTTTCTTCTATTGTAACATCTTCCTTTTAAGTGTGGGTACACCATCCTGATACCATCTACTTTATTCCTTGATTTCTGTTGGTGTCTGTAATTGTCTATCCTCAGGTCAACCTTTAAATTTCAGACCAGAAAATGAACAGGAGGATGCATGAATATTTCAGAATCCAACGGAGGGGGAGAAATGAACATGGATATTTCACATTTTTGTGTCAGCCCAACCATTTTTCCACTCTGATAAGGAGAGTTAAAACACAGCAGCATTTTAAGAAATGCTCAAGAGATGAAATAGCTAACTCAGCTCTTTCCAAAGGACTTTACTGTCTTGGCAAGACATAAATTCTTTTGTTAGTTTTAATGACTAATAACGTACCAGTAAAATTTTACCTATGTGAGCTCCCATGTATTTTAGAGGATTCACTAAAAACAATACACTAATGAAGATAGATCACTGAATGTTTAATCAGCATAAGCACTATTTATTTTGTGTATACATGCATGTGTGTTTTAATTCTCATCCAAACTGAGATAGAGTTCCTAGGTTCATATTAACTTTTGCCCTGAGACATAGCAAGTTCCATCAAAATCAATCTGTCCCTCAGACTAAGCAGGTAATTCCTACAGTTAAATAGGTAAAAGCCTTAGAAGTCCTTGAAAGCAATTTAAAAAAAAATGAATCATACCAAACATCATTTTTTAAAATTCTGAATTATACAGATTTTCATTTTTTTATAGAGAAGACAGATCGATTAATTCAGAGTAGAAATTTAACTTTGAAGTCTAAGACATTCTTAATTGTTGCTCTCTATAGCAGCTTCTTCATGGCTTTCCTTTCCATGGAAGAATTTAATTTCTTTTCATTTATTATAATTATGATTGTTTTTATTTGTAGGTTATACCCCAATGTGCTTAGAGATTACTCCTGACTTTGTGTTGAGAGGAAATTTCTAACAATGATACTAAGGTTGACCATGTACATGGCAAGTACCTTACACACTATACTCTCTCTTTCTAAATCTCTAACTCTCTTTGTTTCTTGTCCAGAATTCCATTTCTTAAGTGGGAAAGTCTGAAATATTACTTGCCTGATGATTAAGTGAAATTTATTTACCAAAGCTTCCTCTATCCAGATGCAAAAAGTCCCAGGTATCCAAGAAAGAAGGATGATTTTTGGATTGATGGACACTGTCAGGGTTGCAAAAAAAGAAAACAATAAGATTAAAACAATTTTTTAATGAAAAAAAACATTTGTGTTTCATCAGCAAGGGCATGATCTCTCTGATCTGTCTTTCTCTTTCACACACACACACACACACACACACACACACACACACACACACACACACACACACACACACACACACACACACACCAAAACTCACTTAGAGCTCTTAAATCCGAGAGATCAGAGCCATTCAAATAAAATTTGCTCTAAATAAACATATGATTCATGGGGAAATTTTTCTATTGCTCTACCTATTCAATTGAGCTTACCATTCAGCACTTGGTAAAGTTCTTCTGATCTAAGTATCTTTGAGTAATAGAGGAAAATTCCCCTTTCTCAATACTTTTGAGCAGTTTGTCTTTACTTCAGAAGGATATGGTGTTTTGCTTTGGTTTAGAATACAACATCCTCTCGAAACCCAAATCACTCGTGTGCTGTATCATGTCATAGTTATCGCAAGTCACATTGTGTTGGTGATACTATATCATGTATAAAATCCCAGGACTCACTGAAAATAGCAAATGTGTGTTTTTGTAATAGAATTTTGAAAAAGCTGATGTTAGTTTAAGAGCTACTTGTATATACTTTTTCTCCAATTCACCTGTTCAAAGATAGAAACATATTTGCAATGGTATAAATTTCATAGACAACAGTACAATGATTATGAACCATTTCTGTCATTACTGTCACTTTGACAGAAATTGGCTTGACAGAGTAGGAAGCACCACTGATTCAAGCTTGTGTCCTGTCATTATGGTAGCTGGTTTTGAACTGCTTGTTTCAGCATTTATTCATATTAAATGTGTTTTTCTCCTGGTGTTATTATTGAAGACTATTGTTGTGGATTATAAACCACAAAAAAGATACATTTATGGTAGTAGTTCATCATGGAAATAGCGTTTATATTTTGACAAGATAGATTATTTCCCCATTTCTATCTGAAGTCTGTAGTTAGAATATTTTTATGAGCTCATAGCTGAATTCAATGGAAAGATAATTTGTCAAATTATCAAAGTGGTATAAAGGAGGGCCTAGATATAACCAAATTCTACCTGACATTTTCCACCTAATATTGTGCCTGTCTTCTTTCCTCTCCTATTTTTCCTTCCTTCCCTCCCTCCTCCCTTCCTTCCTTCCTTCCTCCCTCCCTTCCTTCCTTCCTTTCTTCCTCCCTCCCTTCCTTCCTCTCTCACTCCCTCCCTTTCTTCCTCCCTTCCCTCCTCCTCTCCTTTCTTCTTTTGCCCTTCCTTCTTTCCTTCCTTTCTTCCTTCCTCCCTCCCTTCCTTCCTCCCTTCCTTCCTCCTCCCTCCCTTCCTTCCTCCCTTCCTTCATCCTCCCTCCCTTCCTTCCTCCCTTCCTTCCTCCTCTCTTCCTTCCTTTCTTCCTTCTTTCCTCCTCTCCTTCCTTCCTTTCTTCCTTCCTTCCTCCCTCCCTTCCTCCCTCTTTCCTTCCCTCCCTCCCTTCCTCCCTACCTCCCTTCCTTTCTTCCTCCCTCCCTTCTTTCCTTCTTTCCTTCCTCCCTTCCTTCCTACCCCCTGCCTACTTCCTTTCTACCTCCCTTCCTCCTTTCCTTCTTCCCTTCCTTCCTCCCTCCCTACCTTCCTTCCTCTCTACCTTCCTTCCTACTTCCCTTCCTTCCTCTGCCTTCCCTTCCTCCTCTCCTTCCTTTCTTCCTCCCTCCCTTCCATCCTCCCTCCCTTCCTTCTCTCTTTTCTTCCTTCCCTCCCTTCCTTTCTCCCTTCCTCCTCTCCTTTCTCCCTAACTCTCTTCCTTCCTTCCTCCTCTCTTTCCTCCCTAACTCCCTTCCTTGCTCCTCTCCTTCCTCCCTAACTCTCTTCCTTCCTTCCTTCCTTCTCTCTTTCCTCCCTAACTCCCTTCCTTGCTCCTCTCCTTCCTCCCTAACTCCCTTCCTTCCTCCTCTCCTTCCTTCCTTCCTTCCTTTCTTCCTCCCTTTTTCCTCCCTCCTTCTCTTCTTCCCTCC
>PVKC010013160.1:0-23169 GCA_004027635.1 Crocidura indochinensis
CCCCATATTCTTAACACTTTCTGGAGGAGAGAAGCTGTCAAAATGTTTTGAAGGTCATACCTTACAATCCATGAAGAATAAAGAAATACTTTAGAATTTACTCTAGGACAAATGCCAGCCACCAAGTTAATAATGGGACTCTGACTTGGCATGATAAGAGGTTAACATGAAAGACAAGTTAAGCTTTGTATTGTAATAGCTAATAAACTGAAGCCAACGTAACATATAAGGTATATATGAATCAATATATGTATACATGTTTAAACTTTTCCGGATTTTATTTTCTATTGCTACCGTTATTTTCTATTGCTTTTAAGAAGTTATAACAGAAAACTTAGAAGTCAAAGGTTGCTCTAATTTTAATTGAAATCATAATGGTATATATTTAGAAGCCAATACTACTGGGATTGTAATCTCCACAGAACTACAATTTTATAAGAATGTCTTACTTTATGTGTCTGAGTCAAATGGATATACTAAGTGAGTGAATGCTAGTCAAAAATACCTTATGACCTAAAGATTCATAGATGCCTATAGGAATCAATAAAAATATTGATGTCACATGTTCTAAGTAATGACTATTGACTCGTGTTTGAGCTTTTGATACATTAGGTCATTTTTAAAAATTGCCAATTAGTTGTTTCACTACCTTACATGAACTGGATTTGCAGCCACAAATAAAACAGCCTTTCAGGAACAATAAAAACTAGCAAAATGCATTTCAAGGTGGTCCTTTGATATCCCAACTTTAGAGTATACTCATATCATAGCATTGCAAATGACTGACCCAGGACTGACATGATTTGAATCCCGACATCCCATATGGTCCACCGTGCCTGCCAGGAGCGATTTCTTTTTTTTCTTTTTTCTTTTTTTTTTTTGGTTTTTGGGTCACACCCGGCTGTGCTCAGGGGTTACTCCTGGCTCCATGCTCAGAAGTTGCTCCTGGCAGGCACGGGGGACCATATGTGGCACCGGGATTTGAACCGATTACCTTTTGCATGAAAGGCAAACGCCTTACCTCCATGCTATCTCCTGGGTCCCCTAGGAGTGATTTCTGAGCACAGAGCTAGGAGTAGCTCCTGAGCACCATTTGTAAACCAAAAAATAAAAGGGGACAATTAGATATTTGAGAATCACTTAACCTCCAGTTTACAACCAACATTTAATTTCTATTTTTCAGTGTGCAGTTTACCATTTGTGTATGCAGCATGCATCACAAAAGAGCACCATATGGTGATTTTTCTAAATGCTTCTTCCTCAAAGAACCAGCTCACTCTTTGGCTTGGCACTTTCCATGCTCATGGAGTAGTATCTGCATTTTAGGTTTTAGGAAACCCATAATCTCTATCTGTTTGGAAAAACTAGTGATGGCCACTTTAAAAATCAGACTTCAAAAGGCATAGAAGATCAGATTTACTGAAGTTGGAAAAAGATAGAAGCACTCTTCCCATCTCCCTTGGTAAAAGTGAATCACAGGGCTACAGCATAAAATGCATAACTAAAACTAAAATTTAGTTTTCTTAATACTTGAATAATCTAATCTATTCCAAACTTATAAACTCTTTTTCATGAGCCCACTCGTCAAAGATAAAAGCTAATGCTGAACTCAATGGCAAATGTAACCCAAATTTTGGATAAAGCATTTTTCTGCCCTCCCAACATTGTCATACTTATCCTACCTCACTGCCTACCCTTCTACTTCTTCCAGTCTAGTCTATAGGGGAATTGGTACCCAGGCTTTACAGAATATTTTGTTAAGCAAAGGGATAAATCAAGAGACATCTCAGGACTACCAACTAATTGATAAGGTAGTGAACAACCACATTAGATAACTGAAACTACTTGTGCAAAATTAAAAGCTTCTACATTTTAGAGAAGAAAATTTTCTTCATCAGTAGTCTTAAATGGAATAATCTTATCCTAATACCCATCCGCACACTGCTGCTAAAACATATCAGACACTATGTGTACTTTGACGTCTTCCATTGAAGTCTCCTCATCAGTGATAAAGGAGACAAATGGAAATGAGCCCAGAAAAAATGGTGGTTTGGGGAGGAGTCTGAGGACAAGGATTGTCTACAAGATGGAGGAAGAAAGACGAATACAGAGTAAGGTGCTTGACTAGCATGGGACTGGCCCAGGTTGGATCCCAAGTCATCTGCACCCTCCAGAACGGATCCCTGGTGTGGAGCGAAAGTAAACCCTGAGCACTGCTCTATGTAGCACAAAACCAATAACAATGAAATCGCATCCTACCCTATTCTGCCCTTTGCAAATACTACAGATTATAAAATGACTAGAAAATCCTAGCAGAAGAATTTTACTTTCTTCCTAGGGCAGAAAGATCAGTGTTAAGAAAACCAGAAGCTTCAAACATGAGCAGAGAAACGCGGTGGTCTTTGATGTCTAAGTCCTATGATTTGTGGTCTATTACTAAGAATGACAAATCAGGGCCCAAGAGATAGTACAACACACAGCCCACCCAGGTTGATCTCTGGTATTCCATATAGTCCCCTGAGTCCTACCTGTGATCCTTGTGATGCTTGAGCACAGAGCAAGGAGTAAGAACTCGGCATTGCCAGGTGTTGCCTAAAATTAACAAACAAACAAAAGCCACAAATCATTTGGTTTTGGTTTTTTTTTTTTTTAGGAGAGATTGCCAATATTAACTATGAAAGCAACTCCAGAGGAGTTGGGAGATAGAGAAGAGGGGTGGAAGAAACAGCAAAAAAATTATAAAAACAAGATTGACCTGCAATGAAACATATGAGGGGAAGGAATTTGATTCAAACGTAATTTTAACAAATCTTTCTGGCAATTCAAGCACCAGGAAAAAAGATTCTTGTCTGCCTAGAGTTGCTGAGGTACAGACTTGCCTCTGGGCAGCAAACAGGTGACCTGACTTGAATTCCTAGGACTGCAGTATGGGTGATTTATTAAACACCCACACAAACATCAAAAGGCATCACTTCTGTTTCTTAACAGCTAAGAGTCTTACTTCCTAGCTACTAGAAGAGACCTTCCAGGGAACATTCTTTGCCTTTCCACGAATGCATATTAAGTTTCTGTGTTTTGGTTTGGTTTTTTTTTAACCATATACATCTCCAAATAATTCACCTAAAAGAGATAGTATTTCAAGTTTAGACAGTTAGCCTTTTTTTAGCAATATGCTGAAATATTCATTGGGGAAAGGGCATTTATAAAAGGAAACAATGCCATTACAAAAGCAGGCAGGGAGTCTAGGAAAGAAAGACTTTGCCTTGCATGTAGTCAATCTGGTTCAATTCCCAGCAACAGGTGGTAGTAAGTAACCCTGGTGATAGTAACAGGTAGTTACTATAAGTGGTAGCCTCCTAAACACAGCCAAGATCGTCCCAAAACAAAAACAAAAGTACACATAAGATACTGATGGTGTCTAGCACACTACTGAAACTTGTAAACATATTTATTACATGTTTTTTTAATGTGCACTTGACACACACTGTTTTAACTTTTCAGGTCACTTCTCTGCCCTCTTAGCTGGTCTTCCATTTAAATCTAGAGAGCCTTACATTCAAGAGAATAACAGTGGTTTTGAAAACTATTTGTGACACCAGTTTAGTTAGCTTATAAAAACTTGGAAAGGATGAAAAAGCAAAATTTCTCTGGTCTGACTTAAGGCTACTCTGAATTTTAATCGTAAAGAAATAGAAAAAGGAGGAGGCACTTCTCCTCAGACTGGGATGGATATTCCCATGTCAAGTTTAAATTCAAAAGAGAAAGCTGTTTATGTCTTGCCCTTGTAAGCCTGGCAGCTCTGGAGAACAGAGCAAAATACTGCAAAGCCCGTTCGTTTGTCTACTCCTCATACTGAGAAAACTGCAATGTAGGTCAGTGTTAAGTGTCTGAAATCTTACCTCTGCTTGGCTCCAGCTCTTGTGGTGTGGTGTGCACCACTGTATCTGAACCAGTGCCCAAGTTAGAGCTGTAGATCAGTTAGCAAAGCAAGGCAATTTATATTGCATGTAATGAAATCATTTCTGGAAAAGGATTTTTCTTTTATGCCAGTGGAGATTTGGGTGCATAAAGAAGATCAAAACACAAGCTACTTAAAAAAAAAAAAACACTACTTATTGGAGATTGCTGTTGCTGGTTTTATTACAATATGTATTTTACAGATTTAGGTAATAGCCCTGATTTTTCAAATCGACCTCTGTTTAGACATGTTTCACTTTGGGCTGTTTCTTGTCTGCGAAATTACAGTCATTTGCACGTTATTACAGTGAGTAGGAGACAGATTGTGTTTAGTGTGGGGTGGGGGAAGGGTTATTATGGGAAGTGATCTGCTATGGTCAGCACATACTTTCAGCCTGAAGAAAATTGCTTCTGAATGGCTGCTCTGTTAGCTAGCCAAGGAATGGTCACTGAAAGAGACTGCAAAGTACTTCTGCTTAATCTGCATTATAGAATAATTCTCATTTCCAGAAAGATGGCCTGTGGAAAGATGATTTTAAAACTAGAACTTACAAAAAAAAAAACTAGAACTTACAATGCATGGGTAAATGCTGTCACTAAAGTAGAATTTAAAGGGCATAAGTCTAGTGTTGTCATTTCTCTATGTGAATGTTTAATAACAACATGCAGCATGAGACCCACCACTACCAAACTGAGAAGAATCCAAGGAAGTAGGGTACAATTCTTTTTGTCTCCTTTTCCTTCCTAGCCTTCCTTTCTTTGGTTCTCTTTTGTCACTGAAAAAAAAATCCCCATAATTTAATGATAGAGGACTTTTACGTAAATACAAAAAATATGGGACAGTAAGTGCATTGAATAATGCCTTGTTAGTTTCACATAACTATTATTTAGGGAGGGTGTCCTGGGGGAAACCAAATGTAACTTCTTTATGGAAAATAGCAGAATCACTTTTTTTTTTGGTTTTGGGGTCACACCCGGCAGAACTCAGGGGTTACTCCTGGCTCCATGCTCAGAAATTGCTCCTGACAGGCACGGGGGACCATATGGGGCACCGGGATTCGAACCGATGACCTTTTTTTACTTCTTTACTTTTTACCTTTGTGGGAGGTGTGCATAGGATCCAACCTCACATGCAACTGTTCTACCACTGAATCACATTCACAGCCCCAGAACTGCCTTAACTGTGAAAGAACTTCATACACGTTTGTGCTTAGAATTGAAGGATTTCCTCCACACATACTTTCCCCGAATACTTTTGTATGTGCATATTCCACAAAATCAACAAATTAATAAAGCAAAGATGGTTATCAGAGATGGTAACCACAGTCTAATTTGTAATTTAAATCAAATACTTACAAGTCTCCTAGGAAGCCTTAACATATTTGGCTAGGAAAAATCAGAAGACTAAAGTTTATTTTAAAGGGAAATAAGAGGACCATTATATTCAGCTCCCTTCAGCTGCTGAATATCACTTTGTTGTGAACAACTGTGCTGCTTTTGTTTTCAAAATAAGCTTTCCTAAAGGACGAATCACTACAATCATTTGGAGAATATGCAATAAACAACAGAACGCCAGAGAGAGTTGTTTTGCTGTTTTCTCAGCAGAGCATTTCCTCCTTATCTTCTCACTGCTCTGCTGAGCCTCAGTCCATCAGCCAATCATCATTATGGAAATAGAATTCTCGGCCTCCTGATTGGTTGACGTCTGGGCCCTTAGATTAAGGATCTACAGAGCAACAGGACATCATGTCAAACTGCTCACTCAACCCCATCCACCCAAAAGATTTTAATCACCTTTCCTTTTCCTTATCTTCCATCTCTTGATCTCTCTTCCTGTCTTGTTTTTCTTTTTAAGAATCTTAAAATCATCCAGGGAAGCACCTTGGCTGGAGTTTTAAACATCTATAAAAACATAATTGGAATAGAGATTTAAACATAGAGGGGTACTGAGAATAAAATTTAATGTACAGAAACATTTTTTCAACCATATATTAAGGTTTTCTAATTATTTTTTCTTGGCATTTTCTTGAATTATAGAAGAATTCCACAAAAAGTAAATGAATAAAATGTTCTAACATATGCCCTAATTTTATAACCTTGACATTATCAGATCCCAACTTTAATTTTTTCCCCAAGATTTTGAAAATCTAGAAGACTAAAACACATTTAAATTCACTTTAAAAAGTATACCTTTAGGTGTAGAGCAGACACTATATTTTCTTTCATAGTTAAGACACTGCATGCATAACTTTTTTAAATTAAGTATATTTAAAGTTTTATATTTTATACCAAAGATCCATGAATATCTAAAGGATTAAAAACTCTCCCAAACTTGGAGCCAGCACTGTGGCTCTAGAGGTAAGATATCTGCCTTGCCAGTGCTAGCCTAGGAGGAACCGCGATTTGATCCCCTTGTCCCATAGGGACCCCGAAACCAGGAGCGACTTCTGAGCACATAGCCAGGAACAACCCCTGAGCATCATCGGGTGTGGCTCAAAAAACAAAACAAGGGACCGGTGAGGTGGCGCAAGAGGTAAGGTGTCTGCCTTGCAAGTGCTAGCCGAGGAAGGACCTCCTCATTTGATTCCCTGGCGTCCCATATGGTCCTCTCAAGTCAGGGGCAATTTCTAAGCGCTTAGCCAAGAGTAACCCCTGAGCATCAAATGGGTGTGGCCCCAAAAATCACAACCAAAACCAAACCAAAACAAAGCAAAAACTCTCCCAAACTTAAATGAGTTTTGTATTTTAAGAAAGTAGATAATGGGAAGTGTATATGTGTGAATTATCATGACCCAGTAGTTCTTCTCAGTTGATCAAATGTATGAATTCATTGAACTCTTCATAGCAGCCCCATGAGATAAATAGTATTTGTATCAGCTAAGTAAGCTTAGTCTATGAAAGAAAAAGTAATTGGTTCAAGTATCCCAGTCATCAGAACCCAACAAAGATCTAGTAAGAGTGTGAATGTTTAATATTATACTGTCACCCAAACATGCTTGGACATCTCCATTCATTCTGTTGAGCATCAAAAATTTAACAGGTGATGAAAGATCTCTCTTTTAGAATGAATGTCAACTTCTTTTCAATCAAAGAGAATTTATTGTGGTCATTTTTCAACAGAGATGAATAATAACAAATCAGTTTATTACTACTTAATTAAAAAATTAAATATCATAAAAAATTACCTGATTGGCTGGCAGAGTGAGGTTATAGATAACCCTGGGCTGCTCAGAACATAATATTCTGCTGTACATACCACACAATGATCATTAGAAATTTCTATGGTAGAGGCTGGCGAGGTGACGCTAGAGGTAAGGTGTCTGCCTTAAAAGCACTAGCCAAGGAAGGATCACAGTTCCATCCCCTGGCATCCCATATGGTCCCCCCAAGCCAGGGGTGATTTCTGAGCGCTTAGTCTGGAGTAACCCCTGAGTAACAAGTGTGACCCGAAAAAAAAAATTCTATGGTAAAAACTGGGGAGGGGTTGGCTTTGCTAGGACTTAGAAAAGGAAGGAGCTATTTAGAAACTATTTATCTCTTGACTATAGGACAACTTTGGCATTAACCAAAGAGGGCCAGAAACTCAAATGACTTTGCTGAGCATGCAACAAGCAGCAGATTAAGTTGCTTTATGTGCTTATTTATGTTACATTTACTTGTGAGGTCATGTAATAAATTCAGTAATTCTTTTAATTTTTCTACTTATTCACTTTCCCTTTTGAATTAATTTTGTTTGCTTAGGGGACCACACCTAGTGGTATTCAGGACTTACTCCTGCTGTGCTCAAGGATCACTCCTTTAGGACTTGCGGGACCATATAAGCTACAGGAATAGAACCAAATTGGGAAACTTGCAAGGCAAACAAATGCCTTAGGGCTGTACTATCATTCCTTTACCTTGAATTAATTTTTATTGTTGCTAAAGTCAATTTAGAGGGCTAAGGATGGAATTCAAGTTATTTGCTCTACCACTCGGGTCATATCTCTGTCCCTTTACAGTTCATTTTTCTCAATATCTCTATTTTCAAGATGTGCTTCAGACTCTGTTGAACATGTTAGGACTTTCTTATACACTAACAGTTAAGGAAGAAAAATACTACACGCAAATACATGAAATATAAATGATATAAACCAGATACAGCATTTCATTGCAGGTATCCTACATGTTAGAAGAAAGAAAAAATGGTTCATTTAGATTTCTTTATTGACTTTTTTCTAATTCAAAGAAAGGTCTAGAAATAAACCAAAGTAGCAAAGTAGCAACACACAGTTAAAATTATTATATAATATAAGCAACATTGAACAGAATTACACTAAATGAAAAGAAAAAATGTTTAATCGCTTCACAAAGAAGAAAATGGCTGAGATTAAAAAGAGTATTGAGGAAGATAAAAATCATGGTAACGGTTACTATTCTTAACAAATAGGATATAATTTTTGAAATAATGAGATTATAACACAAGGAGTCACTGATAAAACTGTTACAGCAGAAACTGGATAAATCTTTCAATAGAATGAGATTTAACTATCACTGTGAGAGAAATATTTAATTAGAAAAAGGAATAAAATATAAAAAGCACTGTCTCTGTCCTTGCTTCCATTACTGAAAGTCTAGTTAGTGATAAAAGAAGAAAGCATTTCTAAGACTATTATGAAATTATGGACACACTTATCATTAATTGTGACACTAGCTGTCTCAAGTCCAAATGTATGGCCTATCAACCTTTATTGAACAAACTAGCACTAAGCTCTGCATTTTATAAATATTAAGTAATTTTCTGTGCTTACATTTGAACTACTATTTCAGCAAACTACCATTATTATATGGTTGTTCCCCTTTAAACAAGGGATTCATTCTGAGATCCCTATTAGATGCCCACAGATTCAAATAGTTCTGAACAGCCCCCCCAAATAGACTAAGCTTTTCCCTATACATACTGATTATAACAGTTATTGTCTATTGAGCACAATAAGAGAAACTACTATTACTGAAATAGAACAATTACAAGACTATTACGTAAGTCATGCCCCATGAATGAGCTTTTCCTTCAAATATCTTATTGTCCTGTACTCACCCTTCTGATGAGGTGATGTTGAGAAAAGACCTGGATGGTTACATGATGAGATGAAGACAGCAAGATGACAGAGCCATTGTGACATAGCATTAGACTACAACACAGTGTGGATTTGCAGGACAAAGGGATGATTCACATCCTGGGGAGATGGAATGGGACAGTGCAAGATTGCATCATGCTCCTCAGAATGGCTTGCAACTTAAAACATACAAATTGTTTGTTTCTGGAATTTTCCAAGTGACGTCTTTAGACAAGAGTTGACCCAGGATAACTGCCGAAAATAAAACCATAGATAAGGGGGTCTCTTGTACAAGGTTCACAGAAAATACCAAGAATTAGAAGTCATCTTTGCTCCTGAAAGGTTTCAAGTTACCTAGCTGAGATAAGCCACTTGCCAAGTTCAAACAGTTTTTTGATTTGTTGGTAATGAGTACAAGAAAGTATTAACTATGGGGAAGAAGAAAAGCTGATTTTTATCTGAGGAATCCACATAAACCTGGAAGATACGTATGTTATGTTGGGAGATTGATTTAGAGAAAACATCAGGATAAGATAGAGGGAAGGTGATGCCAAAAGGGACACTTTGTCAGTAGAAGAGGCAGGGAAAAAAGGCAAGGGTGAGGGGAGGGAGGGAAGGACAGCAGGGTCAGTACAATTTAGCCATGTCACAAGAAAAGCAGGTCACTGGAAAGCAGGACTGGGAGTCAGACGGGAAGGAAGGTAAAGTCTTGAAGTACCTAGGGCCACTAGGCAACCAAACTAAACATGACCTGGTGAGGGAAGGCCATTAGTGGATGTTTATTCATGTCCTACACACCAAGTCTGTGCTCTGGTTCTTTGCAGAGGCAGACTCCCATCATGTTCTATCCAAAGAGCCTCCCACACAGACTAGACTGGAGACTGCCGTTATCAAAATCCCATGAAAGGGAATGTGAGTTTATCACAAGGTAATGACCTAGCTCCAATAGAACTATGGAGAGCACTCTTGTATCTCTTCTACATTAGTCAACATTCTTTGATATATAGCTATCGACAAAGAAAAGGTAGTCAGAGAAGGCAGGAAAGGTAGTCAATGAATTATAGATCCATGCCTGGGTGAGTTCTAAGAAACTAAAATGCTCAAAAATTTTTGTTAAATTAATATACTTAGATTGAACTTCTCTATATAAATTATAGTAGATAAGAGTCCCCCTGAAAAGCAGGGGATAACAATAAATATGTTAAAGCTTAAAATATGTTGTGATACACTAAGGTGGCCTCAGAGAACAAAAGGAAACTATAAGCGTGCCCTTAGTTACCTCCGAACTTTGAGACTCTGAAGTTGGAAAGTGAAATTCTACTAGGATAGCCAAATTCTACTATAGCCAAATGAAATAAAATATTCAGAGCAGGAAGAGGTCTTTATAAAGAAAAACATGTCTTTTTGTTTGGGGGTGACTGCACCTGGTGGTACTCAGCTTACTCCTGAATCATTGCTCAGCAATCACTCCTGGAAGGGGGTTGAAAACCCCTGGATACTGGGGATCAAACTCTGGTCAGTTGTGTGCAAGGCAAGTACCCTACCTGTTTTATCTCTTTGGTCAAAACATGTCTTTATGAATGAAAATATGTCATCTGAAACATAAGCTAGTTGGCAATCATAACATAGGATTACAGCAATAAGATCGCTGGACTGGAGAAAGTTCAAAACCCTGAGTCTGCTTTGCCTGCAAAGAATACGAGGCTTGATCCCTCGTATCACATGATCCCACAAGCACAACTGGGAGCAACTTGAAAGCACACAGTCACAAGTTGCAAGGACAGAGAGAAACTGCAAGCCAGGTGAACACTGCCAGGTATAGATCCAAACCCTGCCCCTAACAAAATAAGGGGTCCATAGAAAATACCAGTAAACTGTTTGAAATACCCATCAATAAGGGGCTAATATCTGTGATATATAAGTTACTGACAGAACTTAACAAGAAAAAATATTCAACCCCATCAAAAATGGGGAGATGGGGGCAGGGGTGGGAGAGGAGGCATGTGTGGGGCATTGATGCTGGAAATGTTGCACTGGTGAAGGGAGGTGTTCTGTTTATGACTGAAACCCAACTACAATCATGTTTGCAATCATGGTGGTTAAATAAGATATTATATATATAAAGTAATTATTTGAAAGATTGAAGAGGCACAGAAACAAAGTAGGGGTGAAGGACATCTGAGAAGGAGAGAGTGAGCAGCAATCTCTATCCATTAGAGTAAGTTATATCATGCTATATGTTTTCTAACTTGAAACAGCTGTCAAGTTTCTTCAGTGCTGAGAGACATGCTTTAATAGAGAGAAAATAGTTACAGTTTTGAGGTTTGTTGAGGAGCAAAGACCCTCAGCTGGAAAAAGAGGAAGAGTTGTGATGGTGTGAGTCCAAGAAACTCCAGGTGGAAGGCAGAAGTAGAAAGCGGGATGGATGTGACTGTCCCTCCCACAGCATAAAGAAGGTGATGCAAAAGATATGGAAAGTTGGAGATATGAAAATGCGGAAGACCTCGACAAAAAGAGACCTGGCTGCTTGGGGTGAGGGTATTGGGCCACACCTGGCAGAATCAGGGTTTAGCCTCAGGTCTGTGCTCAGGGATTACTCCCGGTGGTATTCACGGGGCCAGATGTGGTACCAGGATTCAAGGGTGGTAGTCTGTGTGCAAGACAAATTCAGAAACTGGAGGCTCCTAAGTATTTCTTTTGTTTTTGTTTGTTTGTTTGTTTGTTTGTTTGTTTTTGGGTCACACCCAACAGCACTCAGGGGTTACTCATGGCTCTACGCTCAGAAATGAATCTTGGCAGGCTCAGGGGACCATACGGGATGACGGGATTCGAACCAATGACCTTCTGCATGAAAGGCAAATGCCTTACCTCCATGCTATTTCTCCTACCCCCGAGGCTCCTACGTTTTTAACATGTCCAGCAACTTTCCAGAAATTTTATGAATTAAGGGAAAAGAAACTTGACTTATGGGCCAGAGACAGGACAGTAGGTAAAGGAACTTGCTGTCTTGACACGTGCCAACAATGGGGATCCAATCCTCAGCACCTCATATGGTCCCCTGAGCCCACCAGGAGTGATCCTTGAGTGCAGAGCCAGGAGTAAGCCCTGAGCATGGCTGGATATGAACCAAAATCCAGCGCACGCACACACATGAACACACATACACAAAGAAAGAAACTTGATGTAGGATAGCAGAACTGACCTTGTTACCATATAAAAACGTATTGAATGCATAACTCTGCACCAGCCTAGCCATATCTTAATAGGATTTGGACTTGACAAAGATAAGAAACTTCTGGGCTTTACAATGCAACCTCACATCCCACTGGATTAAGGCAATAACAAAAAAAGTGGTCATGGAGCTATGAGCAGTACTTGTATATAGTGGGAAACATATGCTGTGCTCACATTGAAAACCAGTTTGCTGTGGGATCAAAGGACTGGAGAGTTGGCTTTTCATATGGGAGCCCAGGAATTCATCCCTAACACTGAATAACCTACATCTCCAGCACCACCAAGACTAACACCCATGCACCAACCCTGAAATAGCCCTGGAACACTGCTGGGTTGCCCCATTCATACACACACTTGCATATATTTTTTTTGCTTCTGCAAAAAAAAACATACAACAAGTTTGATATATTATTCATTCACAAATATTATTTAAGCACCAATGATTCCACGATTGTCCCGGAATTGATAATACAAAAAAATTTTACATGGGTAGGTTGCTTGGGAGGGGTCTTTGGGACACTGGTGTAGAAAGCAGCACTCCTGTGATGGGTGCGCTGTTGGAATATTGTATGCATGAATGATGTATGTAAAGTATAATTTACAACATTATAAATCTTAGTACTTGGATAAAAATGGTTAAAATTAATATAAAGGTTAATGCTTTTAAAACATATTTTGAGGGGCTGTGGTCATTTGGAGTGTGAGCACTTAGCGGTGCTCAGGACTTACTTCTGATGCTGTGCTCAGGGTTATTTCTGACAATGCGCAGGACCATATGGGTTACCAGGGATGGAAATCAGGTCAACCATATGCTCTTTTTGGTTTTTGGGTCACACCCGGTGGCGCTCAGGAGTCCCTCCTGGCTCTGCACTTAGAAGTCACTCCTGACAATAGCACAGCAGTAGGGTGTTTGCCTTGCATGCACCTGACCCAGGACAAGCCTGGGTTTGATAGCTGGCATGCCATATGGTCTCCCAAGCCAGGAGCGATTTCTGAGTGCAGAGGCCTGAGCATCATTGGGTGTGGCCCCAAAACAAAACAAAACAAAAAAGAAGTCACTTCTGGAAGGCTCAGGGGATCATATGGGATGTCGGGATTCAAACCACCATAGGCTATAAACACCCTACCACTGTGCTATCTCTTTGATCCCCTGTTTTTTTTCTCTTTTTTGGGGGGGATGTCACACCCAGCAGTGCTCAGGGGTTCCTCCTGGCTCTCCACTCAGAAATCACTCCTGGCAGGCTCGGGGGATCATATGAGATGCCAGGATTCAAATCAGCGTCATTCTGCATGCAAGGCAAACGTCTTAGCTCCATGCTGTCTCTCTGCCCCCGATCCTATGGTTTTTAAATTTCAAGCTTTTTTTTTATTGGTAATCACTGAGGGAATGAATGTAATTCTATCAAGTCACTAATGTTTGTTCCTCAGAAATAAGAAATTAACAGATTTTCATCTTTTTTGTTGTTGTTGTTGTTGTTGTTTGTTTGCTTTTGTTTTTGGGCCACACTGATGACACTCAGGGGTTACTCCTGGCTCTGTGCTCAGAAATTACTCCTGGCTTGGGGGACCATATGGGCCACCGGGGAATCGAAACACGGTCAATCCTAGGTTAGCTCCTAGGTTAGTGGTGCAAGGCACCTTACTTCTTGTGCCACCGTTCTGGCCCCTTTAATTTTTGTTTGTTTGTTTTTGGGTCACACCGGGCAGCGCTCAGGGGTTCCTCCTGGCTCTACACTCAGAAATCGCTCCTGGCCAGCTCAAGGGACCATATGGGCTGCCGAGATTCAAATCAGCGTCCTTCTGCATGCAAGGCAAATGTCTTACCTCCATGCTATCTCTCTGACCCCATAATTTTTTGGCCCTTTAATTGTTCTAATTTTTAAGAAATATTTATTTTTTTGTTTTGTTTTTGGGTCACGCCCAGGGAAGCTCAGGGGTTATTTTTGGCTTTGCCCTCAGAAATAGCTCCTGGCTTGGGGGACCTTATGGGATGCTGGGGGATCGAACCGCCGTCTATTCTACGCTAGTGTAAGCAAGGCAGATGACTTACTGTTTGCGCCACAGTTCCTGCTCCTCCATCTTTTATTTGCTTGGGGAGGGCACACCTAGCGGTGCTTCTGAGTCTGTGAATAAGGATCACTCTGGGTGGGGCTCGGGGAAACATACAGAGTACCAGGAATTGAGTCTGGGTCAGCCATATACCAGACAAGTGCCCTGCTTGCTGTACTACTCTGGTCCCTCTCTCCATTTCTTAGCTGAAACTTAAGTCAGTATCTAAGAAAGTACACTCCTAGCATATAATCCCAGGGCTTGAGTTATCAAAATCATAGGTGATACCATCCCAAAAATAACACAATTAGAATGTTTCAAGAAGAAAAAGGGCTTGGAGAAATCTACATACTTAACAGCCATTTCATAACATTTGTCTAAATAGAACTGAAGAGCAAAGCTCCTAACATATCGCTTGACTGTTCGAATAATCAAACTATATGAGTATATAAATACCCTGAAAAATTACTGAAACATTCAGTGGTATTCAAATTGGAAGACTAATTGGGATGGTACACCATTCTCTCAGAGAATCAGAAGAGATTGATGTAAGTCATAAAATATTAAGCCTCTGGGGAAATATTACACAAAGGAACAACTACAGATGTTGAACGTATGCAATATGTGATAACAGTATTAAAACTGTTCAATGAATTAGCAATGAAAAAAAAAAGAAAGAAAACCTAGCATTTGTCAGGTCTTTAAATATACATCTAGTTTTTCATTTGAATAGTGTAGCACAAGGACAAGAGAAAGAATAGAAAGGACAGAACACCTGTACTGCATGTGGGAGGGAGAGATACCCTGATTTGATGCCTAGCACTGCATGTAGTGGTCCTTGAGTAGCACCAGGTATGAACTCTAAATATGCAAACAAAAGTATTAATAAAATTAAATTAATTTGAGGAGAGAGGGAGGGAGAGAGAGAGAGAGAGAGAGAGAGAAAGAGAGAGAGAACTCAATAGGCTAAGCATGTGCTTAACTGAATGGTCCTCTGAACACAAAGCTAGGCATCTTTAGGTGTCGTCCAAATTCTTGCTTCTCTCAAAAATATGTGGTTCATAATTTGTGTTGATTAAAAAATTGAAATACAATTTAGGTACCATAGTCTAATCATTTTCTGCATATAATTAAGTGAATTTTAGTTAAGAATTTTGCAACCATCACCATAATTTTGTTCTGTACTAAAGGTATCCTAAAAAAAAAGAAATCAATCTTTTGCCTACTTATAGTCACCTCTGGAATTTTTAACCATCATTTGGCTGCAACTTTCAATCATTTTGTGCTCTACAAAATGGTACTCACATCATTGTTAGAGTTGGAGAATAATGAGTCTTATATTGAAGCATATGACTATTGCTGTGTAAAACATTTGCTTTTCAGGGTTGAGGAAATGGCTCAAAGTGCTTCTGCCTGGCATGCCAAGATCCTGGGTCTTGCACTACATGGCCCCCAATACCACAGAGAGGCCCCAAACAAAAGCAAATAGACAAACCAAATAACATTCATTTAAAAGAAATAAAATTTGGGGCCCGGGAGATAGCATGGAGGTAAGGCGTTTGCCTTTCATGCAAAAGGTCATCGGTTCGAATCCTGGTGCCCCATATGGTCCCCTGTGCCTGCCAGGAGCCATTTCTGAGCATGGAGCCAGGAGTAACCCCTGAGCACTGCCGGGTGTGACCCAAAAACAAACAAAAAAATTAAAAAAAAAAAGAATAAGATTTTAAAACAAAAGTTCAGCATTTGAAATGATACTGGGCAGTCCCTTACACAATTTGATCTGAGAAGCTCAAGAGTAGGAGAAGGTGAAAT
This sequence comes from Crocidura indochinensis, assembly GCA_004027635.1. Classification (NCBI taxonomy): domain Eukaryota; kingdom Metazoa; phylum Chordata; class Mammalia; order Eulipotyphla; family Soricidae; genus Crocidura; species Crocidura indochinensis. Next base: position 16,146 of record PVKC010013160.1, read on the forward strand.
CCCTAATAGGCACAGTCCATTATAATAATGACAACTTGCTGTTTTTTCATACTCAGCTCTTCAGTTGCCCTTTTGGCCTGCTCTGTCAAAGTGAATCTGAGCTCTGTAAGTGCTTTGCTTTGCCAGCCTTCCCAAAGCTAAAATTTGCGATTAAAGGCAGCTGGCAGACTGCAATGGAAAGGGCTTTGCTTTCTGCTTGCAGCATATTCACTTGGCAGGTTCTGGGGGCCTGGGTTATTTCTCCATCATTAGGTTTCTGCGCAAACTCTGCTGTTATTGCAGCAACAGAGATGACCAGCTGCACCCAGGAGCCAGCAGTGGTTTTTGTCACCTCTGGGGCAAGTACTGGAGTTCATGAAATTGTTCTTTCATGAGTTCTTTCATGAGCTACTTCCCTCCATGGTGCTTCCTCCAGTACTCCATAGTGCTTTCCTAGAAACTCTGCTGGCTGTCCTAGATTCCTATCCCATCCAGTGAGCCAAGTTCACCTGTCTTCATATAGTAAAGGAGATAAATCTTTCTTGGATTTCTTTCACTAGCAACACTGTTAACATTCTATTCTATTATTTGGGGGAAGGGTTGGTCTTTCCTCAATGGTGCTGGGGAACCATGAGTGACTGGGAAAGGAACCCCAGACTCTCACATGGGTCACTGGACCTGTTTCCCGAATTTTGAGAGATGCAAATTATGGTGTGTGTAAGTGTGTGTGTGTGTGTGTGTGTGTGTGTGTGTGTGTGTGTGCGTGTGTGTTGTATTTCTGTTTATTTAAAGAGGGTAGATGGGCAGGGGGAATAACTGAATAATTTTTTCTTGCAAAGTAGGCTAATTTTGGGGCTGGTGAGGTGGCACTAGAGGTAAGGTGTCTGCCTTGCAAGCGCTAGCCAAGGAAGGACCGCGGTTCGATTCCCTGGCGTCCCATATGGTCCCCCCAAGCCAGGGGCGATTTCTGAGCACTTAGCCAAGAGTAACCTCTGAGCATCAAATAAGTGTGCTCCCCCCAAAAAGTAGGCTAATTTTGAGAACCTTCAAATCCTCAATATTACCAAGAGCACTTGCAGAGGTCATCTTTGAACAAAGAGCTAGAAATAGTCCTTGAGCACTGCCAGGTGTAACCCCCAAATTCAAAAACATTTTTTTGAGCATATCCAGTGATGCTCAGGAGTTACTCCTGGCCGTATGCTCAGAAATTGCTCCTGGTTGGGGGGACCTTATGGGTCACCGGGGATCGAACCAGGTTCATCCTGGATTAGCCGCATGCAAGGCAAATGCCCTACTGCTGTGTTATTGCTCCGGAAAAAAAACAAAATTTTAGAAATATTGAATTAGGTCTCCAGCCACAGGTGACCAGAAGCTCCTACTGCTCCTGCTCAGGAGAGGCCAGTGGGAACTGCACGTATACACTAGAACTGCATGTATAAGCTCTACCCATACTCCCGCTTCCCTACAAACGTCATGGACAGTTTATCCCAGATGGTTCTAGGTAGATTGGGCCCAACATTTCTTTTCCTTAGAAAATATACAGCCCCAGGGAGGGGGGAAAAAAAGAAAATATATGGCCCCATTGGGCCAGAGAGATAGCATAGAGGTAGGGTGTTTGCCTTACATGCAGAAGGTCAGTGGTTCGAATCCCAAACCCCATATGGTCCCCGAGTCTGCCAGGGGCAATTTCTGAGCATAGAGCCAAGAGAAACCCCTGAATGCTGCCGGGTGTAACCCAAAAACCAAAAACCAAAGAAAACCAAACAAACAAACAAAAAAATCCATAGATGAACTATTCAACCAACTCAAACAAGAACTCTACCAGAGGATGAGAGAATCTATACAAATAGTACTAAGGGAATTAAAACACATGCTAGCAAGTCATAGTAGCAGAATTACACACATAGAGAATCCCGTGGATAAACTTGAAGATAAAATGTAAGCCAGTAACAACAAAGAAATCAAGAAAAAATGTGAGACAAAATATTAGAAGAAAATATAAGGTACTTAATGAAGAAAGACAAAAGAAATAATCTACAACTATAAGAATAACAGAAGGGGAAGAAAAAGAAAAGAGGAAGAACATAGTGAGTGAAATAATAGAGAAATTTCCCACTCTCTGGGAAGAGGATAGTGTACAAATCCAAAAGGCAAAAGGACTATGAAACAAAATAGACCGTAACAGAACAAAACCAAGATATATAGTAATCTAAATGGCAAAAAGCAAAGAGAAGCATGAACTCTTCAAAGCTACAAGGGAGGAAAAAACCCTTAAGTACAAAGAATGGAACATAAGAATCAAACCAGATCTTCCATTTGAAACAATTCAAACATGAAAACAGTGGAATAACATATTTAAGCATCTGAATGAAAGAAACTTCCAACCTGGAGTCCACTACCAGGCAAAATTCTCATTTACATGGGAGGGAGGGTTAAAAACATTCTCGGACAAAAATGAACTTTCAATATTTGCACTAACCAAACCGACTCTAAATGAACCACTCAGAGATCAATTACACAAACCAAGCACCCAATTGTAACAACAACAACAACTCTACACAGCAGCATAACAACCCTCTCTGTCAATAATTTCCTTAAATGTCAATTAAAAGGCACAGAGTAGAGGGTTGGATCAGGAAACAAAATCGGGATATCTGCAGCCTGCAGGAAATACACAAGTTCAGGATTGACATAGTCTTAGAGTAAAAGGATGAAATAAGTTATACATGCCACTGGGGGAAACAAAAGAAGTTGACAAACATACTCATATAAAACCAAATTGCATTCAACCTGAAGAAAATACTCAGAGACAGAGGGACACTACTTATTGATCAGGGCAACATTAGAACAAGAAGTACTAGCTCTGATCAACAAATGTGATAGTAGTAGGAGATTACAACACACCATTATCACCACTAGACAGATCGACTAGACAGAACACTAGCAAAGATACAAGAGCCCTAAACGAGAAACTAGAAGAACTAGGACTAATGGACTTATATAGGGCCCTCCAGTCTAGGAAAGTAGAACACACATTCTTTTTAAGTGCACACATGGAACCTTCTCTAGGTTAGACCATGCCTTAGGATACAATACATATCACATAACACATAAAGTCACAAATATAAGAACTATACAAAGCACCCTATCAGACCACAGCACAACAGAGATTAAGATTGATTGTAAAAAGATGTGGAGAAAGGGGCCCGGGAGATAGCATGGTGGTAAGGCGTTTGCCTTTCATGCAAAAGGTCATTGGTTCAAATCCCGGTGCCCCATATGGTCCCCCGTGCCTGCCAGGAGCAATTTCTGAGCATGGAGCCAGGAGTAACCCCTGAGTACTGCCGGGTGTGACCTAAAAAAAACCAAAAAAAAAAAAAAAAAAAAGATGTGGAGAAAATCTAATACCTGGAGACTAAACAACATGTTGCTCAACAGCAGCTTGATCAAAGAAGAAATCAAGGAAGAAATAAAAAGATTCCTTGAGACAAATGACAATAAATTACCAAAAATCTATGAGACACAGCAAAAGTAGAAATATTGAACAGTAACAGCTTCCAAATAATACACACAGAAATCCATTGCATGGTGGGAGATGTGGTTCAATAGTGAAGCAAATGTCTTGCACAGATAAAACCTGAATTCAGTCTCCAGAATTATGGAAAAAAAGGCAGAAAAAAAGAAAAATCCTTTTTTTCTCTCTTCTTTCTTTCTTTCTTTCTTTCTTTCTTTCTTTCTTTCTTTCTTTCTTTCTTTCTTTCTTTCTTTCTTTCTTTCTTTCTTCTTTCTTTCTTTCTTTTTCTCTTTCTCTTTTTGTTTCTTTCTCTCTTTTTTCTTTCTCTTTCTTTTTTCTTTCTTTCTTTCTTTCTCTCTTTTACTTTCTCTCTTTTTTCTTTCTTTCTTTCTTTCTCTCTTTTACTTTCTCTTTCTCTCTTTTCTCTTCTTTCTTTCTTTCTTTCTTTCTTTCTTTCTTTCTTTCTATCTATCTATCTATCTATCTTTCTTTCTTTTTTTCACACCCAGTGGCACTCAGGGGTTACTCCTGGCTCTGCACTCAGAAATAGCTCCTGGTAGACTCAGGGGACCAAATGGAATGCTGGGATTAGAACCACCATTTGTCCTGGGTCGGCTGCATGTAAGACAAAACCCTACTGCTGTGCTATCTATCCGGGCCCCCATATCCCCCATATTGTCCTCCAGGCACAGCTAGGAAAAACTGACCACAGAGCCAGGAGTGAATCCTGAGCAACATTAGATGTTACTCATCCACCCAAAAGAATTTAATTAATTTAATTAGAGGAATCAGGGAAATCATTCAAAGCAAGAATATATACTTAGTGTGTGGTAAATTTAGGTTTGATCCCCAACACCGTGTAGTTGAGCACTTCTGGGAAAAATCATGAACACTATGATGTGAGTAGTCTCTGAGCACTGCTAGTTTTGGCCCCTCAAAAAACAAACAAATATGTTTTCAAGGCCTTGATGTTGGGAGTGGAGGGAGAGAGTGCAAGTATTAAGTCATTTGCCTTGCATCCTGTTGAAACTGATTCAAATATGCTCATCACATATTGTCCCCCAATTATACACAGAAGCAGAAGTAAGCCATAAACACCACTGGGTATGACTCCCAACTAATAGTAACAATAATAATCATCATAATACAATAGTAATAAAAAAATATAAAGACTTTGACTCTGGTCGCAATTCCATTAGATATAGAAAAATTGATTAGATATATCAGGGCCAGAGTGATAGCACAGCAGTAGGAAGTTTGCCTTGCATGTAGTTGACCCAAGACAAACGGTCGTTTAAATCCCAGCATCCCATATGGTCCCCCATGCCTGCCAGGAGTGAATTCTGAGTGCAAAGCCAGGAGTAACCCCTGAGCGTCACTGGATGGGACCCAAAAACCAAAAACCCCCAAAAATGGATTGGATATAGAAAAATACTCCGTGACATTGACTTCAGAAATGCCTTCAGTGATTTAATTCTATTGGCAAAGCAAAAAAAAAATATAACTTGATATTGATATTGAATGGTAGAAAAACTTCACATTATATGTTTGACAAAATGCTAAGATATATAAAACACTCAGAAAACACACCTGAGTCCCCATCCCCCAAACAGTAAAAAGAAAAACATCATCTAAAAAAGGGGAGGAGAAATGACAGGGACCAGAGAGAATGTTTGCCTTGGCATGGACCAACATAGGTGTGATACTCAACACCCCATACAGTCTCCTGAATGCAATTAGGAGTGAGCAATGGGCATAGTAGGGCTTGGCCTCTAAACAAACAATAACAAAAATGGAGAGGGCACTAAACAGACATTTCTTCACAGACTTACAGATGGCTAATAGGAAAATACTTTTTCATCATCATTGGTTATCAGAGAATTTTTAAATCAAAACTACAGTACCTTAAACCCGTGAGAATGGCATGCCTTGAAAAAACTGGAAACCACTAGTGTTGATTGGACGTGATATCAGCAAAAGGAAACCCTCATTCATTGGGGATAGAAACTGTCATGCAGTTTAGCCTCTGGAAAACAGAATGAAGACTTCTCAGAAAATTAAGAATTGAATATTCATACTCCACTTCTGACATCTACCCAACAGCACAAAACATAAATTCTGAAATACAGAAGCACAAAAACATGATTTCTGAAATACAGAAGCATACTTAGCTTCACTGACGTCTTATTTATAATAGCTAAAATATGGGAACAAACCAAATGCTTAATGAGAGATGAGAGGGATAATACATTAGGTGAATATACACAATGCAACATACTCTGCTATAACGAAGCATGAAATCTTGCCCTTTGCCCTAGAAAGTGACATGCGCAGCAGAAGAGCAGGAAGGACAAAGGACAGGTGGTGATCTCACTCTTATATTGAACATAAAGAAAGCAAGCCAGGGAACAGAAGTATCCAGTGATAAGTCAATAATTACTGAGATTCTGATAATAGCATTGAGATTACCATAGGAGGGGCCAGATGGCAGACTAGAATTAGCTAGTTTAGGGGCATTTTGGTGGTAGATGTATTGCTGTCATTTGTACTCCAAAAGTACAAATAGTATTATTATAAACTGTGGTGCCTCAATAATTAACTAATTTACAAAATAATTTGGGAGAACTAGAATACACTTCACCTCATCTGATGTCAAAAAAGATGAGAAGATGGTCAGCAGCAGGAAACGAGGGTCAGGCTCTAATCTGGCCTCAGACTTAGCTGTCTGCCTCCTGCTCTCTAAGAATCCTATTTTCCCTCCTGGAAGTTTCCCCACTCTGCCTGAACACAGTCCACAAAGAGATGCTTTGTATTTATTTCTGGTCGAATTCAAGAAGTTGCCATGGTATTTTATGATTCCAATAAATAAAATCCCAATAATATTTATATCACTATCAATATATTAGGTTAACTATTAAATTTCAAGATTCAAAAATTTCAAAAATGGAAAATATCCTAGAAAAAAGTCACTTAGCTGTCTGATTCTAGGATGAAAATTATTTGATAAAAGTGGCAGTGGTTTAACTAATCTTGAAATGAACATAAACCTTCTCAGATAAATCTGTCCAGACTGAAAACTCTGGAACCTTGGTTTGGGCGGGGCAGGCATTTCTCCCTTTCTGGGTAGGCCTACAGCCACACCTGACACCAACCAGCATAGAAGCAGTCCAGCTCCACAACTGAACCTTGTCAAACCACCAAGTCATTCTAGCTCTATTGCTCCAGGAGCACGTGGAAGCATATATGGCTTTATCTGATGAGTTTAAAGTCTTTCTGTCATCTGGATTGTGCAAGTTACATTTTTTATATAATTTTATTTCAATCATAGCTGCTTACATATCGTTCACAATAATATTTTAGGTACATATTAACATTGAATCAGGGGAATTCCCACCACCGAATTGTCCTCCCTCCACCCCTGTTCCCGTCCTGCCTCCCATAGCCTCCACCCTCACCCCCTGGGCTGCTAGAATGACTGGTCCCCTCTGTGCCTAGCTTACTACTTAGTGATCTTACAGCTGTTTGGTCATG
>PVKC010013161.1:0-23282 GCA_004027635.1 Crocidura indochinensis
TTTTTTTGGTTTTTGGGCCACACCTGGTGATGCTCAGGGGTTACTCCTGGCTATTCGCTCAGAAGTTGCTCCTGGCAGGCACGGGGGACCATATGGAGTACCGGGTGATCGAACCAAGGTCCGTCCTAGGTTAGCACAAGGCAAGGCAGGCACCTTACCTCCAGCGCCACCGCCCGGCCCCCTTACAGGTTTGCTTGTTTCTTTGACTGGCTTGGTTGTTTTTGACTTTTGTTGGAGTCATTCCTGCTTATCCTCATAGATGTTTTTTGTGCTTTCATCTCCTTCCGGGAAATGTCTGCTTATTGCCACGCGGTTCTGCTTTTGACCTAGATAAAATGAAGTTCCAGGCAAAGTTGAAAAGCTAACAATCCATTATGAAAGTGTTACTTTTCTGAAGTAATTTTACTTAATGGTCCTCTGGCACTTTCATGAGATAATGATCAGATGGTGATATTAAAATCCTTCTAAGAAAACAGTAGACTACTAGGATGGAGTTCTGGGTCACTCAATGATGGTGATGGGGATTAAAAGTGTTAGCTACAGATTTCCTGTATATCAGGGTCTGTTATCAGCACTATGTGTATTAACCTAGTTGATCCACAAAGCAATCTCATGAAAAAGATAATCTCATTAGCCCTCTGTGCAATTGAGGACATAGGTTTCCCAAGCCCCTAATATCTAATATCTAATAAAACTCAGCTAGTCATGGCGGAAGGTAGAATTGGAGTTCATACAATCACACATTTAGAGCTTTGCTTTAGCTTCAGCACATCAATCTTTGGAGATTGGATGTATTATTTCCATTTTTTCGTATCCTGTAATATTTCTTAATGTGAATCCTACATATAAATCATAAGAAAATAATACAAAGAGTACTTGATTATTCTCATCTGAATTTACCAGTTTTTTTTTTTTTTTAATTTCCCTTCTCTCTCTATACACTCTGGCTCTCTCCTCTCTCTTACTTTCTCTTTTTTTTTCTCATTGTATATAGATGTGTGGTTTGTCTCCCCCTTTTATTGGGAGGAGAATACTCAATAAAAAGATATTTGCAAGGGGGCCGGGCGGTGGCGCTGGAGATAAGGTGCCTGCGCTAACCTAGGACGGACCACGGTTCGATCCCTGGGTTACCCATATGGTCTCCCGTGCCTGCCAAGAGCGACTTCTGAGCAAATAGCCAGGAGTAACCCCTGAGCCTCACTGGGTGTGGCCCAAAAACCAAAAAAAAAAAAAGAAAAAGAAAAAAAGATATTTGCAGACAGCAGTTAATTTTACTTATAAAATTTCAAGCATTTATTTAGCCCACTATTTACCTTCTAAGTAGCCATAATATCATCATTATAACTAAAGGTGATAATATTGATCGTTGTTGACTCATATGCAGATCACATTTATTTATATTTCTATAATTTAAAAATCATAATTTTCTTTATATTTATATTATAAAATACACATATAATATATTTATACTTTTTCTTTATATCTTCTTAATAATGCACATTATGATTTTTATAAACATTGTTAGACTTCAAAAAATCATGTGTTTCATGCAGTTTCCATGTGTAAAAGATCTTTTGAAATTATATTTTGTATTTAATACACCAATAAAAAACTTAGTTGGTTCAGCAGATACTTTGGTTTATGCCCTGCTTCCTGTTGGTTTGACTCAGCTAAATCTGCAATGTCATTAGAATGACCATGTTATTTTCTGTGTGAGGACAGTGTCTTGTCTCCTATGCCCTTGCTCTCCTACTTTCTGACATGAGGCTTTACCTAGAACCAAGTCTTATTCAATGAGTAAGGTAGCTTGCAAGAGCTCAGCACTTAACGTCTCCCTTCCTACAGCCCAGCCCAGAGACATTCTCACCAAACCAATGATTCCACTGTGGAATAAGTATCCACAGGAGGCAGAGAGTTTATCTCAGATGTGTCACATTCATTACAGCTTGATTATAGTAGCCAAGATACTAGTTGAAAACCACCAAAATGCCATCAATGAATGAATAAAAAAGAACATGAGACATTTGCCTGTTTTTTTTTTCCTAGCTACCTAGTTAGACACAATGGAGTATTACTTAGACATGAGAAAGAAATTCTTCCTTGAAAATAACATATTCTATGAATATATATGCCAGAGAGAATTATATTACTATAATATGACTTATACATGGGATATAAAAAGCAAAATTCATAAAAAAGAGTTAAAATGGTGGATTTAAGAGACTGGAGGTAATAGTAGACATATTTTAAAATTGGGGGCCCGGGAGATAGCATGGAGGTAAGGCGTTTGCTTTTCATGCAAAAGGTCATCGATTCGAATCCCCGTGCCTCATATGGTCCCCCGTGCCTGCCAGGAGCAATTTCTGAGCATGGAGCCAGGAGTAACCCCTGAGCACTGCTGGGTGTGATCCCCCCAAAAAAACCCAAACATATTATAAAATTGTATACAATTTTATAAAATATATAGTTTTATTTTATAATAAATAAATCATAATTTAAATACACACTATATTATATAATAAATTATATATTTTATATAAAAGAAATAGTTCAGATAACATATAAATATAAACATTTATATAATATATTATAACTTTTATAATTAATTAATTATAAAATATGAAATAGTATAAAATAGTACACAAGGGTATAAAATTGCAAATGATAATAAGCCAAAGACCCAATGAAAAATATAGTTTTATAGATGACAACCACACAATTAAAATAGCACAATAAGAAGTGCTAATTATTGCTACAATTGTATTACAAAGTGTCATCAGATCCTCAGGTAACATTACAATTATATCATGTTATGTGTCCAATATAATTTAATGAAGGGATTAGAGAGACACTACAGGGGATAGGGTGCTTATCTTGCATATAGTCAACACAATTTTGATACCTAGCACCCTATATGGTCTTCAGAGCCCTGACAAAAATAATTTTTGATTGTAGGGCCAGGAGTAAACACCAAGTATTGCTAGGTGTGACTCCCAAACAAACAATAAACAAACAAAATTAATAAAAAGGTAAGAGGTGATAGAGGTAAAAGCAGTGAGTAAGGCACTTATCTTAGAGGAAAATGACCAGATTTGATCTCCTGTACCACGTAAGATTCCTCCAAGATCTGCCAGGAGTGATACCTAGGCATAAAGCCATGAGTAAGCTGTAAGTCTTGGGCATAGCCAGGTATAGCCCCCCCATACAAAAAATAGGGGTAGAAATATGGTTCAGAGTAATAGAGCACAGAAATGGCATGCATAAGACCACAAGTTTGATACCAGATCAAGAAACTCACCTGGACTATTCAACCGAGCACCCAGCACAACTGGATGAAGGCTTGAAGTCCTTCAGCACTCTAGAACAGAGCGCACAGCAGGGCTGATTCAAGTGATACTGGGTGGGAATTAGTAAATGGAAAAGGAAACACCCCTCCTAAGTGAGTTCCTCATCTCTCTCTTCCCTGGTGGGAACAACAATGAGGCCAATTCTCAGTTGGTGGAAGCTATTCTCTAGATCTCCCTGCAATAGATTCCTGGGGGCCTGTTGGTGAGGTGGAGAAACATTTCCCACTTCTGATCTTCTCTCACTCACCTATGCTGCTTGGCATGACCCCCTTCATAATAATTGGACCCAGACTTTCTTCCAAAGGCTTGTTTGTTGGAGAACTGAAACAAGTTTTCCTCCACCATGCAGCTAACTGGTGGCATAACTGAGTTTGGAACCAGGCAACAACCCAGCACCAAAGCTGCTCCCAACCAAACTTTCTATTATATTTTTTAATCTTTTTATTGAAATAGCATTGATCCATAACACTGTGTAAGGGTTAAGTATGCAGTATATAGTACGTGTAACACTGTGTAAGCTATAAATATACAGTAAGCATATAAATTTAAGTATACAGTTACTTAACCTTATACAGTAAGGTTCAAGTATGCAGCTTTATATTTTGAAATTCATATATGCTATATTACTATTGCCACCAAAATTCTAATTTCCATCCAGTAAACTTAATTTGACATAGAAAGAAAATTCTTAGAGAGATTGATTGCCTAGACTTCATATCTTCCTTTTAGTAATTAGGCCTGAAATGGAAAGGTAAACCCACATTTAGCTCTTTGCAAAACTAAAGAAGTCCAGAAAGTTGCAAAGCTCAATGAGACTTCAAATCGCAGCACCTAGGCTAGAATGACAGCACAATGCATAGGGAGCTTGCTCTGCACGTGGCCAACCTGGTTCAATCCCTGGCATCCCATATGGTTCCCCTGAGCACCACCCTGAGCCCAAGTGCAGATCTATGAATAATGCCTGAGCACTGCTGGGTGTGGCCCCAAAACAAAACATACAAAATATCAACCAAAAAATAAAATTAAAGTGCAGCCCTGCTCATAATAACAGCAAAAAATATTTCATTTTTTTCTTCAAACACTGAATAATAACATTTAGCTAAAGTTGTTTATTTTAATCTAGAACTAAGCAATTATTCATCAAACCATGATTAAACTCCAAGAACAATGCCAGTGAGGGATAACTCCGTATGACTACTATCTAGTAGGTTACAGTTTAATGGTCATAATTTATTATTATAAAAACTCAGCATTTATAATAATATATTTGCCCCTGTTTATTTATATATAAGATTTTGAGCTCTTGTTAAAGGGAATTTATTATTATTTTCTCTCTTGTCCAAGATTCTTCCATATATGCTGCAGTTCTAATACTTCTCCTATGTTGCTATATTTGCCTTTTGATGAATCTGCATTTCCCTCTGAGTTCCTCAGAGCAGGGACCCTGTATGAGGGAAATAGAAAGCCTGTCTAGAGTACAGGCGGGGGTGGGATGGGGAGGAGGGATATTTGGGACATTGATGGTGGGAATGTTGCACTGGTGATGGGGGGTGTCCTCGTACATTACTTAATCCCAACCACTATCATGTTTGTAATCCAGGTGTTTATAAATAAAATATTGTTTGTTTGTTTGTTTTTATTTTTTCAAAAAAGGCAGGGATCCTGTTTTACCTTGGCACCCAGTACTGGCCTTTGCAAACATCTGATCATTTATCAATAGATTCTATAATGCCAGAAACTGTGCTAAGCATAGTAAATACCATTTACATTTCCCATTTGGTCTTTCAAATGGTCCTATTGGATAGCATCTATTCATGTATTCATTTACATATTTCTTTTTTTTTTTTTTTAAATTTTTTTATTTTTTGTGGTTTTTGGGTCACACCCGGCAGTGCTCAGGGGTTACTCCTGGCTCCATGCTCAGAAATTGCTCCTGGCAGGCACGGGGGACCATATGGGACACCGGGATTCGAACCGATGACCTTTTGCATGAAAGGCAAACGCCTTACCTCCATGCTATCTCCCGGGCCCCTCATTTACATATTTCTTAATAAAGGCTCAAGGAAGGGGTTGACATCCCCAAAGGTTATCCTGCTGATACATGGCAGTGCAGAATTTCAATCCTACAATTCCGTGTCACCTTTGCGCCTTGCTACACTCTGTGGCGCTGCCCTTTCCTCTCTACTGCGTGGCCTCTTCTAAAATTAGAGATCACTGAAAATGGTTCTGTTCTCTTTAAAAATTGTGCAAAATATCGCCACTGCCAAGCTTCTCAATATGTGCTACACCCCCCAGCAGATGAGACAGCTGCCTTGTCTCAATTAACCTTTACTGAGATCGAGTTGGGTTGACATTAGCTCCCTAAGCACCTCTTCAATCACTCATTCATTCATTCATGCATTCATGGGTTTTCATTTCAAATCACTCCTTTGTGAACCAAGTTGGGAAATTCTCATTTTCACACATCACCTATTTTGATGGATTCTGCTCGGTTATTTTCTATTTTCATGATTGACCAGCAGCCGTTTATACATTTTTCCAACCATCATCTCCTTTTCAGCAGTGGGCCTTTGACTCTTGATTGCTTTCAAGGAGGTATATTACCAGGAGTTGTTTTTTGACTGCAGTTCCCTGGAAGCTTCAGTTTTCAAATGAAATTGAAATGAAATTGAATAAGACGAATTCCTGTGACTTCTGGTTCTCTGAAATCTTGATCTACACATCTATATGTATAGTGTTTTGATATATAATAGTACTAAGGCATATAGATACATGCACACATATGTGCATATATAGATATACATATGTAGGTGTGTGCATATTTTGATGTCTAAAAAGACTTTTAGATATACATTCGCACTGATAGGGAAATTGCTAAGTCATTGACTAACTTAATGTGGAGAAGAAAATACTGGACTTTTCTTTTGGGGTGGCTAAAACAGCTTTTGTAAATCAAATATTGTGTGAACATTGTCACATCAATTTATTGTATAGTAGCTATTACTGCTTTTATGCTGTAAAGGCAGAGCTAAGTTGTTGCAATAAAGCCAAATAATCAAAAAAACATTAAAATAATTTATTTTCAGGTTCTTTGCAGAAAGTAGTTTTGAATAGAGAAATGACAGTTGACCATTTGAAACTTATCTCTCTCTTCCACACATGAAGCCCTTGGGAAAATGGTGATATTTCTTAATTTATGAGCTAAAAATTATGTCAGTAATGAACATAAATATATGATGAATGTGGGGCCAGAGCGGTAGCACAATGGTAGGGTGTTTGCCTTGCACATGACCAAACCTGGACAGACCCTGATTTGGTTCCTGGCATCCCATATGGTCCCCAGAGCCTGCCAGGAGCAATTTCTGAGCACAGAGCCAGGAGCAACCCCTGAGTGCCACCTGGTGTGACATGAAAACCCAAACAAACAAACAAAAATGATGAATTTATTGTATGCAATCTTTACAATCTCATGAACAGAGCAACATAGGCAACTGTATCAGTTATTGCAGCATAACAAGTAACCCCAAATCCAATGACTACACGTAATGGTCATGTTTTGTTTTTCATAAAAATTCTAGTCAGCTAGGTCTTCCCTGTTTTCAGCTGATTGGATATTATTTTCTTTGAGTAACTCAGTCACATAGTTGCTGGTTGACTGGAGGGTTGGTCTACTGTACTTGTTTAATCCTCATCTGAGACCAGTGAACAAGCCCATGCAAAATCTTTTCATGATGAGGCATATAGATAGAAAGCAAATTCAGACACTTAAATGTACTTTTGAGAACTCTCCAGGCATCATTACTTCTAATGTCCCATTATTTAGGCAAATTTCATATGGTCAAAAGCAAGAACAGGAAATTATGCCACCATTGCAAGAAACTTCTGCCAAATCACAGAAAAAGAGAGTAGAAATAGATAGTAGCACAGACATGAGGTGGTCAAGGGAAAGTACTAAAACTATGGTTTGAAGGTGCTGAAATAAGATAAAGTGACATAAATATCCCCCTTAAGTAGCAATATTGTAAATAACTGTGTCTTAAACGAGAGGGGGGGGGAGAGGGAGAGAGAGAGAGAGAAGGAGAGAGAAAAAAAAGAGATATTTCTGTCCCAAGAAGCAGACAGGAAGAAAACTAGGGGCATTGGTGGCAGGAAATGTACACTGGTGAACTGTTGAACTGTTGTACATTGTTTTTGTTTGTTTGTTTTAAATTAAGAATTTTTATTTTGACCAAAGTGGACTACAAATCATTTACAGTAGTATTTCAGTACATAGTGACATTGAATTAGGGGCATTCCCACCAATGCTGTCTTCCCTCCGCCCCTGTTTCCACATGCTTCCCCTATCGCCCCTCTTTTGCCCCCCACCCCCATCCAGCTGGTAGTATAAGTGGTCCCTTCTGTGTCTAGCCTGTTATAGATAGGGTATCATTTCTGTTGTAGTTGGCTTTGGATTTGGTGTTCAAGTTTGATCCTTTTTTTTTGCTACTCAATATTCATGACTGTTTGGTCTTGGTGCCCTCCATTATTTCCTCCTCAATTTGTGAGGCAGAACAAGATGGTTCAAATCATGTGCTTCTGTTTGAAGCTAAGAAAAAAAAAGAAAAACAAGAAAAAGAAAAAAAAAGGGGGGGGACAAAATATATATAAGTATATATATATATATAAATATATAAACTGAAATATATATTTCAGTTTAAGGAAAGAAAGGGAAAAATAAAGGAAAACATAAAAATAATACAGGAAAAATCAACCCCCCCAAAAAGAAAACAAAAACAAACAATAAACCTGAAAAGCACCACAGCAATACAGACAACCAAACACAAACCACGGTCCTGAAATAAAGACGAATCAAAGCACAGTTTAAAAATAAATAAATAAAAGGGCAAAGTAAAGAGAATACAAAAAAACAAAAACGAAAATAAAAAATCAAGAACACAAGTATCAACATTTACCAAAAAATAAAATTAAAGAAAGAATTTAATGTGTGCTATTTTTTTTTTGCATAGGCACAGTAAAAATTGGGGAGATTAAAAAGGGAATTCCCTTGGCATAAGAGATACAGGGTTCCTCTGCCCTTGAAGTATACTGTCATGGGTATAAAACTACAGGCTCTGCAATGCTCTTTTACTCTCCACTAAATTCTTTTGTGATGTCTGGAAGTGAACTGTTGAACATTGCATGACTGAAACTCAATCATAAACAACTTTGTAACTCTGAAAGAAAAATACCAACTGTATTATAAACAACCTTTTAACCACAGTGTTAAATAAAGTTATTTAAAAATAAAACAAAAAGAGGGCTGTAGCGATAGCTCAGTGTTAGGGCATTTGCCTTGCACGTGGTCAACACAGGATGAACCCCAGTTCAATTTCCGGCATCCCATATGGTCCCCCGAGTCTCCCAGGAGTAATTTCTGAGTGCAGGGCCAAGAATAATTCCTGAGCACTACCACATGTGACCCCCAAACCAAACCAACCAAACAAAGAATATATTAAACATTGTAATATTAATAATCACTATAAAAAGATTCAATAAGTCAATATAACACATTCTCCAGAAAGTTATTAATTCAGAGTTAGAGTTGTAGACAAGGTATATAGAGAGAAGAAATATGTCTGCACCAGAGGCAGGCAGTGGGGAGGGGAGGTTGGTGGTGGGAAATGTGCAAATTGAGGGAAGAGTGTTGTACATTGTATGACTGAAACTCAATCATGAACAACTTTGTAATTGTGTATCTCATGGTGATTTAATTAAGATTTTTATTTATAAATAAAAATGAGTATTTTTTTCTTTTTTTTTTCTTTTTTTTTTGGTTTTTAGGTCACACCCGGCAGTGCTCAGGGGTTACTCCTGGCTCCATGCTCAGAACTTGCTCCTGGCAGACACGGGGGACCATATGGGGCATTGGGATTCAAACCGATGACCTTTTGCATGAAAGGCAAACGCCTTACCTCCATGCTATCTCCCGGGCCCCAAAATGAGTATTTTCAAACAATGTTGATGGCAGTAAAAATTAATATAACTTCATTGTACAAAATTCAATAGTCCCGAAGGATAACATGTAGGTAGTTTTGATTCAGATATTACATTTTTAAAGAATTTAGCCTAAGTGAACTAACTTCAATATCAAAAGATTCATCAATAATAATTTTTACTACAACATTGTGGAAAAACTTTAAAAATAGAGGCATGATACATTATTGACTATTCACATGTGGAATAATTTGCATTAAAATCATTATAAAAATAATGTTGACAAAAGTATGCATGATATTTTGCTTAGTAAGAAGGTCACAAAATGCCTTTGTTTGTTTGTTAGTTTGGGTTTTGGACCAAATAAACACTCGGCAATGCTCAGGCATTATTCCTGGCTCTACATTTAGAAATTGCTCCTGACAGGCTTGAGGAGCATATGAGATTCTGGGAATCGAGCCGAATCTGTCCTGTAATTGCTGTGTGCAAAACAAACACCCTACTGCTATGCTACTGCTCCAGCCCCTAAATGTCTTTTGTTTTAAATAGTATTTACAATGCAGAGGTATTGGGGTCTTTGCCAGAGGAAGGTAAATATTCTGGTGATGGGCTGCCTGGCACTGACTTGTTCAGGGTGGATTCATTTGACACTCTGATGACCTGGAAATAGTAGCAACTTACTTTCAGGGTAGGTTTCCCTGTCTTTCGCCTATTAGTGAAAAGAAACCAGGTGGCACTTCGTGACACCTTGACTTTGACATAGGCTCTGTGACAAAACCAAGATCTCTAATTACTGAAGCCTGACTATGATAACTTTAATTAAGGAGGACTTCTCCTGGGACCACAAAGAAAGACTTCGGGATTAGACAATTTAGCATTCCCAGAGCCTGTAGTTGGTCTTATGGCAGAATACTTCATGGGAGTAGGGACACCCTGTTTCTAAGCCAAAAGTTTTTTCTTTCTGCTTTCCCCAACCTTTGATGTGCCTATGCAAAAAACTACTACCCTTTGGGGTTCCTGACTTTTTTTTATAGAACCTTGGGACATGAATTACTTTGTTTTACTTCATATTTCTGCATTTTTCTATACAAATAAGAAAGAAATGTAAAGGAAGGATGTGGGTCAGGGGTCAGGTGTTCTTAGTTGGGTGCATTGGTGGAAATAAAAATGGTCAAAACTAAATATCAAGTTAAAGGTAAGAAAAATGGAAATCTAGACAAAATTTAAAACAATGTAAGTTTTAAATGGGCCTGTTATACTGGCAGACCAGGGGGAAAAGGGTGGTGATTGGGATACATTCTTGGAATAGGGTAGAGGGAGGTTGACACTGGTGGTAGAATTGGCCATGATTCATTATATGTCTAAAATCCAACTATGAAGGACTTTTTAAATCACAATGGTTTTAATAAAATAAAATAAAAAATATATATTGTGATGATGGGTATGGTGTAATTATGAACATAAAAGTTTATTATTTACAATATTGCAAATCACATAATAACAGTACTGCAAGTCAAAGGATCTTAAATAAAAAGTCTGGAGAGATAGCATGGAGGTAGGGTGTTTGCCTTACATGCAGAAGGATGGTGGTTCGACTCCTGGCATCCGATATGGTCCCCTGAGCCTGCCAGGAACGATTTCTGAGCATAGAGCCAAGAGTAACCCCTGAGCACAGTCAGGTGTGACCTCCCCCACAAAATTTTAAAAAATAAATTTTAGAACTTAAAATAAATAATTTGCTGCTCTAGCTTTTTGGTTTTTGGGCTACACCCGGTGACGCTCAGGGGTTACTCCTGGCTATTCGCTCAGAAGTCGCTCCTGGCAGGCACGGGGGACCATATGGGGTACCGGGGGATCAAACCGTGGTCTGTCCTAGGTTAGCGCAGGCACCTTACCTCCAGCGCCACTGCCCGGCCCCCTGCTCTAGCTTTTTATACTGAAGGGCTTTTTTTGCTGTTTTGTTTTGTTTGTTTGGTTGGTTGGATTTTGGGCCATACACAGTGATGCTCAGGGGTTATTCCTGGCTCTACACTCAGAAATCACTCCTGGCTTGGAGAACCATATGAGATACCGGAGCATTGAATCAGGGTCTGTCGTAGGTTAGCATGTGCCAGGCAGATGGTCTACCGCTTGCGTCACCACTCTGGCCCTACACTGAAGGTTTTTGCATGTAAAATTAACTATAAATTTTACATTAAAACAGAAACACAAACAACTTTATCATGTGCAAAATTTTATTTATTTATTTATTTATTTATTTATTTATTTATTTATTTTGGTCTGGGACCACACCTGGGAATGCTCAGGGATTACTCCTGACTGTACACTGAGAAATTATTCCTGGTGGTGTTCAGGGTTCTACATGGAATGCTGGTGATAGAATTCAGGTCTACAGTGTGCAAGACAAGAGTCCTACCTGACATATTATCATTTGGGCCTATATAAGTGTCTCATTTTGACTATAGTTATTCAACAGATATATATATATATATTTATTAATTACAGTCTAAAAATAACAATTATTAAAATATCAGCAGTAGAGGCTGGGTGGTGGCGCTGGAGGTAAGGTGCCTGCGCTAACCTAGGACGGACTGCGGTTCGATCCCCCGATTCCCCATCTGGTCCCCCATGCCTGCCAAGAGCGACTTCTGAGTGAATAGCCAGGAGTAACCCCTGAGCATCACCGGGTGTGACCCAAAAAACAAACAAACAAAAAAATATCAGCAGTAACTATGGGTAAAATGAGTTGGTATTTAATTTGTTGCTTTTAAATTTTAAAAAAATTCTAAATGATTATGTATTGCCATTGTAAGAGAAAAATTATTTTTCACAGAATTGATAATGTAAATTATCTCCTTTAAAATGTGAGAAAGATGTATGCAAGAAGTATGCAGCAATCTTGCTTTCAGGTTTTTACTTTATCCTCCTAGAGGCATTGTAAAAGATAATGTGCACTTTGCCTATTGATTGACAATGCATTTTATTTCAAACAAGGAACTTCTACACAAGAAATCATTTATGGCTATGTAACTATGCATTGACTGTGCCTTTCTTATTTTAGTTATTTATTGTGAATTAGAAATATTACTATCATTTTCTCTGACTAAACATTTTAAGTATGTTATTCCCTTGTAAAAGTCTGTTGTAACTTTGAAACACTTAAGAGAAGGTAGATTGCTGTACTATTGTTAGTTTTTATAATATTAAAATATTGAAAAGTGAAATAATTGTCCATGATTGACATCTTTGAAGAAAAGTGATTCAGACTTCTGTGGCTCACCATGTTATTTTTGCTAATTCTTTAGTCCACTTTTATCATCCACGCTGCTCTATTTGCTAAGGTTTAGACTGGAGAAAAGTTTTTCTTGCCCCAATCTACTTTTGGCCAGCAGAATTGTTCCACAAAGTATTAATTCTATTCTCAAATAAAGACCACTTCATTAAAATCTATGGATAAAGGAAGTCACTGAATAAGGTGTTAAGAATACATGAAAAAGCAAGGCTTAGACAGACTATATATATTTTAGAATAAAAATAACAGTGCTGTGTCACAGTGATTGTACAATGGGGTAGAGTGCTTGCCTTGTCTGTAACAATCTAGATCTTATTTCTGGTACCCCATCTGGTCCCCTGATTCCCGCATTGTGTGATCCTTGAGCACAGAGCCAAGAGTAAATCCTGAGCACACCCACTGTGACCCAAAGAACCAAAACAAACAAAAAAGGAAAAGAGAGTAACCAAAAAAAATGTTTGTAGTTAATCTTACCATTAAAAATTATCCTATACATGACTCATCAAACACTGACACCATCTTTTGCAAAGAAAGGTAGAATGTGTTTCAGTGTCTGTACAAGTAAACACATTCCACCCATATTTCTACTCTTCTCCTTCAATAATTTAAGCATATGTTAAAGATGAGGAAATTTTGCTTGTGATTTATGTGATAATTGCAAGATGTTTGGTAGAAAACCTTTTTATAGAGGATAGGATAAATAAAATATGGTTTATTATACAAAATATAAGATAGTAGTCAAGAAAATGACTTCTAGCTCCAAGTAGCAACCCAAATAAGTTTCACAAAACTAATATTGAGCAAAAGGAGTTGCAGAAATTAATCCATTATATAGTTAGTTAATTCTATTTTCATAACATTTTAGACTATGTAAATAATAATATTGCTTAAAATAATTGTTTTTCACGATGTATACCTTCATTGAACCTCAAGAATTATAAATCTTAAGTCCAGCTTAGGCAAAGAATAGAGTATATTTGGGAAGAGTTGATAAAAGGTCTTAAATGTATTAACATATGCTATTTTATATGGATAGTGGGTGAAATGGAATTTTGGATTTGTAAGGTGTTCTATCAGTTTTAAATACATTGGAACTCAATGAAATAGAGATATATGCTCTAAAAGACACCAGCAAATATTCTTAGATCTGAGTTTAATCTACATCAAAGAAAACGTTTTCATCAACAATTGATAAAAAGATAACATATATTTTGAATAGACTTTATAGTGATGACTAGGGTTAAAGTTAAAATGTGTTTACTAAAGTACTTGAATGCAGTTTTTTTTAGAAGATAGACCATGATGCCTGGAAGACCGCATTTTATCTATTAAGGACTCATTTATGTTTACATAGATTTGTATGATCAGCCCTGGATTTTGAGCAACTGCTCACTGGGTCTTGGTGGAAAATCCCTACGTCTGAGAGTTTCGAGAGGTTAATGTTCTGCCACATTTGTACTAGGTCCATTAGACCATTTCAGCTTTTGTCTGTTTTTATTACTTGTTCTATTTCTAGGAAAGTTAAGACTTTTCACATTGCTTGGTTGCCTGTGAAGTTGATGAATCCCTTTACTACTGATGGTGGCTCATGCGGATCCCCTAATGGGTACATTGAAATATAATCTGTTGGCTTATTTCCTTTTCCTGGCCCATGCACAATTTTATAATCAGAACCATGTAAATATGATAAACCTCATCACTCAGAATACATTGCCACCATGAACTGTGAAATGCCAAATATTGTCATGAGTGCCTGAGGATCTGTTTCCATAGTCAATCCTGAAGCCATGAATGAGTATGAAGCAGTGGATAAGTAATGGGCATGCAGGGAGGCCTCTGTTACCTCTGTGCTCAAGTGAAAATGCTTCTACTTGGGTTGAATACAAACTCTATTTTCAAAGATTTCAGGAAAGCTGTCATACATGACAGAGTTTTTAAGAACTCCTATGTAATGACCTTTAAGTCTAGATATTGCAAACCGGTCAGGAGTTATTACCTTTATTTTCATTTGTCAAGTGGCAGAAAATGCACACGATGATTTCACAATACTTGACATAATAAATAACCCCCCAAATCAACATGGCAATAGAAAAGTCATCTTTCTGAATGGATGCCAAGTCTTGAACAACTGAGGTATGTAAAGTGGAGATAATAATTGTTGCTCTGTGTTAGAAGTTTGACTCAACGGAGATTAGCTCCTGTTCAAAAGGAACTTTGAAAATTCAAATCGCTGTCAGGAAGTGAGGGAAACAAGTTGAAGTGATCAAAATTTCAATTTTCTGTTGTAAATATCAATTATCAGTTAGTTTTTTGGTTCAGTGTCCTTGCTTACATTTTTTTAATCTTAAAGATAAACCACTAAACTAAGTCTATCAAAGTCTCAAATATCTTAAGGATTATAGTTGTTCTTCTGTATCTTAATTAGTGTTAAAGTAATAAAACACTTGCCACTTCTAAAAAAATATTCATTCCATACTACTCTTTGATGTGTTTCAAGAACAAAGATGACTTTTCAACAGCTCATTCTTTAACAGATATTTTTTTTCAGAAGAAAGACATGTAAAAGACACTTAAAATTTCAACATAAATTACTTGGCATTTGAAAAAGTTCCTCAGTCTGTAGATTCACTGTTTATCTATTTTGTCTGCATCTGAGCTCTTTTATCTTTCGACCCAATCTTGATGGCCAGGTTTCTGTTTTCTTTCTTTATGCCTGCCCCTCTCCCCCCAGTTATACAGAGATAGGGTAGCATGTTCTTAAACCAATCACCTTTCAGCGTATATATCAGTTAACTGACACAAAAGCAGATTATGAATCTCTTCTCTATCCCATTGGCACTAGGCATTTTCCATACATCATCTTCTCTTCCTGCTTCTGCAGTTCTGTGAGATTTGCACTAGTTTTTCTCTTTACTTCCTGGATGAGGAGAGGCTCAGAGAAGTAGACAACTTCCATACAGCTAGTGAACAACTCTGCCAGGATTCAACTACAATCTGCTAGGGATCTACCTTCTATCCAGTCTGAACTTTTGACTTTTTTCCTTTTTCAAATTTTTTTTTCAGTTTGTAGGTAAATAAACAATGGTGGTTTACAAGTATATTCACAATCCTTTTGGACAGATTTTCTTTAGAAAAGTAGATCTAATTGATTTCTTAGGTTTTGGCAAAAGGGATCCTGTGATGTCAAAGATAAAATTGGAGTCATTACAATTTCTTTCTCCTTGTTTGCCTTTGGAGGGATGGAGGGAACATGGATGGAGGATTACTCAATTTGAGGAAATGCCTCATAAGGATCTTCAATCAGCTCAACAGATCTGTCCTTGGAAGTTTCTTGTCAACACTGGCACCAAAATATCTATTGCAATGAGTGAGCCAACTGGGAAAGAAATCCTTGAGCCCATTAAGGCCTTCCAGTAACTGTAGTCCTGACTACATTTTGACAACAGCCTCATAGAACATCATGAGCCAGAACCCAGCTAATCTCTTTTCAAACTCCTGTTATTACAAATACTCTCTGAGACGATGAATGTTGTTTTTCAGCTGGTAATCATGTGATATTGTACTGTCTAGCAATACCTAATGGTAGCACAGAGCACTATTGATATATGAAGTGGTAAGGATTGTTTGAAGTCTAAGTTAAAATCTATAAGATAGGTTTACAACAGATACTGCTGGAAGCCTTCACTAGCTTGGGGAATAGCAAGGCTCCAGGCTGAAGGCCCTTTTGCCAAATTAGGGGAAACTGTGGGCTCAGCCTCCCTGCAACTGCCTTCCCTTTTCTTCCTCCTGGACTCCTGGGCTATCCCTGGGCCCCCACCCAGGGGACCAGTAAGATGGGTGCCAGGGAGGAGTTTAAAGGGGACCACAGGCTTTCCCCAACTCCCACTCTGCACAAGAGGGGCAGTCTTGGGGAAGTCGCTGGCAACTCTCCTTCCCACCAGTGTCAATTCTCAAACCATGAGGGGGCATAGTTTAATAGGGTTTAATTGCTTGTTTCCTCACAAGCTGATCATTATCCTCACTCAAGCCAGTTTCCAACCAGCTCCCAAAATGAAAAATTAGACTCTCAGCCTGAGAAGAAACCAATACTCTGTTCCTATTAATCTACTCTCAGAGGCCTCCTATCCTCCACATTCCTTCACTGTGTACCTGTGCTTGCTACCATACTCGGTTTTTGAGAAGCTCCCACTCAAAGACATTTCCTGATATGGGACTGCTGGGAATCGTTTTGCAAACTCCAGATGGCCAAATCACAGACCAAAGTAGTGTCCCAGATTCAACAGTCCCTGCCCCCGACTATTTCTAAAGACATAAAAGGGACTTGTGTAACTCCTTTGTATATCTTAGATGTATTTCCTTAACATCTATTACTCTTTTTGAATATCCTCTTATACAGTGACAATTTTGTTCACTGTTTTTTTGTTTTGTTTTTTATCTTTTGGGATTTGTTCAATAAAGAATTCTGGTAGAAGAGTCTCTCTGTTTAGAATTCATGTTAGAACCAAGTTACGGGAATGTTGGACTTGTTCCCTCAGCCCCCTGATGCACCAATATACATTGTGGCATTGTTCCTCTTTTGCATAGGCATATTAAAATAGGAAAATATTACAAGTTCTTGTCTAATATAGATAGGAACACAAATTTTGTAATGCAGTTAGGCCTTATACCCTGAAACATTGGCATAATGATTTGACTCAGGCCTCAGAAGAATGGGCATTGCCCATACACCCCCGAACCATGATAGCATCTATGGAAACAACCACAATTGTCTATAACATTTCCAGGAAGCAAACCTCTACCAAGGAAGGCTCTATCACTGCTCTGGCATTGCCTTACTCCAAAGAGTGCTCTCTTAACACCCAGACAACTTAGCAACAGAAACAACCTGCTTGCAGGGCAGGGCTCTCTGTATCTAATGGTGAGGTGAAACTACTGAAAGCTCCACATCAGCCTGATTTCTATGAAGAAAATGCACAGACACCAGAATCTTTAACTACAGGAACCTGACACCAACAACAGCTAATGTGCAAAACAGTTTCACCGGAACCACGGAGAATGACTCAGGGGTTGGGCAGCCTGGTATGCCTGAAGTCCAGAGTCGGTCTTATGCTGGAAAACTTCAGGGGTGAGGACTCCTCATATTTGGACCACAGTTTTTTTTTCTTCTTTCCCCATATTTTGCTGGGCCTATGCAAACAATGGTAATTGCCATTCTCACACTGTTACTACTGTATTTTTTAAACACTTATCCTTTAAGAAAGAAAAAAAATATCTTACTAAACGTAGGGAAAAAAATAACTGTAGTAAAATGCCTGTCTTGAATCTAGGCAGGGGACAGGAAGGAGGGACATTGCTGACGGGAATGTTATACTGGTGAAGGGGGTGTTCTGTTAATGATTGAAACCCAACTACAATCATGTTTGTAATCATGATGCTTAAATAAAGAACTTATATTTAAAAAAAAACAGATACTGCTATTGATACCAAAAGTCAATGAAACATTTTTAATTGCTAATATGGGAGAGATTCCTCTTAAAAAATAAGAATATGCCTGCGCTAACCTAGGACGGACCTCGGTTCGATCCCCCGGTTCCCCATATGGTCCCCCGTGCCTGCCAGGAGCGACTTCTGAGCGAATAGCCAGGAGTAACCCCTGAGCGTCACCGGGTGTACTCACCCCTCCAAAAAAAGAATCAACCACAACTTACAACTGAACATTGGTGAAGGGAAATGTTGACTGGTGAAGAGTGCTGTACACTGTATAACTGAAACTCAATCATAAAAAATTTTTGCAACAATAGGTATTAAATAAAGTAAAAATAAATCTAAACTAAAATATTCCAAAAATGAATTAAGGAGTTCCATACTTGCTTAAAAAACAGAAATGCAAATCAAAACCACAATGCACAATGGCTATCATTCATGAGTAAGGCCTAGATTAAAAACATTGGAATTAAATGTTGGTGAGATGTGGAGAAAAAGGAACGCAGGAAATTATTGTTGGAAAAGTAAATTGTTGATTTATTAATTAAAAAAGGATATTCCCTCTACCAGGGAAGACCCTACCGCTGCTCTGACATCGATCTGCTCAAAAGAGACTTCCCTTAACACTGAGAAGACTTAACAACAACGACCTGCTTACAGGACAGGGCTCTCTGCATTGCCCTTTGATGGTGAGGTGAAACTAAAGGACCCTCCACATCCTGACTACAATGTAGGATATGCAGATTCCAGAATCTTTAATACAGAAACATGATACCAACAACAGAGACTGTGTGAAAAATAAAAGTGTGTTAGCACTACAGACAAAGTCTTGGATTGGACAAACTAGCTTGCCTGGAACCTGGAGTTGGTCTTATGCCAGGAAACTTCAGGAGTAGGGTCTTATATTTAGACCAAGGTTTATCCTTTTCATGTCCCTCATATTTTGGTGGGCTTATGCGAACAATAATTGCCACTCTAACACCATTTTTACTGTGCCCCTTTGACTCTAATACTTAAAAAAAACCCACTTAAATTTTTGAGGTTAACTTAAACTAATATGCATGTGCATGGAAATGTAAAAAAATACTATGCCTTTAATGTTTAAGGAGTTACATAAGTTTTATGGCTTTAGATTGCTTTGTGTGCTGCTAAGAAATATTATAGTGTATTACAATTTGGGGACTTGAAGGACAAAGTAATTGTACATGGGTTCTGTTTTATTTATCTTAATGTTCTTTGACTGAAAGTTCAAAGTTAAGATATCAGCAAGGAAACTTCTTCTGAGAATTCTGTTTATGGATGATTGTCCATCTACTGTAACTTTACCTTGTCCTCTTTCTTTGCATCTTTATTCTCATAATTAAAAATAAAAAATTTAAAAAAAAGGATATTCTATATGATCCACCATTATCACACCTACATGTAAAAGAATGGGTCATAGAAATTATTTTCTCCTCAACACTCACATCATTATTTACAATAGCCAAAACATGGAACTTGCCTCAATGACCATCAGCAGACATCTACATAGACTCTGGTATATATATATATACTCCGTGGAATACTATTCTGAGAATAAAAAGATAAAATCGTACTCTTTGGAACAAAATGGATAGATTCTAAGGAGATTATGTTGACAGAAATAAATAAGGAACTAAAAGACAATCATTTGATAGTTTTCTTTCCTTTTGCTTATATTTGTTACTTTTACTTTCATTTTTCTATTTTCTGTTTGCATTATTGGTTTTATATATTAATGCAAATCATGTGTTAAGAAATAACAAATTTAATTCCTAAATTCATTGAAAACTCTGGTGGCTACAAAAGTAAAAGCGATTATAGGAGTAAGAAATGGGCATTGGGCTCTTTTATTGGTGGAAGGGACTAGAACTTTGTTGGTGAGAATGATAATAATTATATACACATAGTGGAATAGGGCCAAATCCTGAAATTCCATAATAGTTGCAAGTCTTTCAATAAAAGGATAAAAATTAAAAATAAAAGAAGTTGCCCTCTTCCTAAAAATCATCATACCTGTAAATCTCTAGAACTATACACATGATTCGTTAAAAAAAATTAAATATTTTTCTACTTTATTTTTTCTAATTTCAAGTTAATTAAAAAAAGATATGTGTACATTCATTCTCCATTTAAAAATGATATTTTCCATCTTCAAATGTATCCATAGCAGGACTCCTCACACCAAAATTCTACTTGTTGCCAATCCAATACAAATAGCCTTCTTATGTGTTTATATGCTTATCGCATCAAAATAATATGTACTAAATAAATCCATTTAGAAATGGAATAGCTTTACAGTACTGTTTTATGAATTTTAATCATATTATATATAATAAACTTGCCTATCATATTTCATCTTACCTATCATATTTCTCATTTCACTCACAATGAAAAAATAAAAGTAAGATGCAATGATGCCCTTTTATTTAATTACCTATTAATATTTTGGACCTATTTTCTCGAATTCTTATATTGTAAGGAGATCTATGCTTTATAAATGTTGTCACTTTTGTGAGAGTTAGGGACAAGTTGAGCATATATAACATGCAATAAGAATGAAGAGTACAGTGTGAATTCCACTATTTCTCTGCGACCTCTAGATTCCTTCTATGACCCGGATCTTTTAAAATGGACAGGATGGTGTTACCATGATTACCATTATATTTTTTTTAGTAGAGTTTAAATAAAAATTACACAAAATACAATTTATACTTCGGTTTTCTATGGTCCTATAGATTTTTTTCTGCATCATAATATGTGGGAATATGAACATATTTGTTTTCAAGAGCAATTAACATCTTCAATTAATGCCATTCTGATCTTACTCCTTATGAGATCAGACTCTCGGATAAAGGTCTGTGTTGGTCCTTTTTAAAGACATAAAGGATTAATAGCCCCATTGTGGAGTCATTTCTCTTTAATCACCTTTTTTTCTAAATGTTTTCCTCTTATCTACATATTTCTCTCTGACAGAAGTGAAGGCAATTGAGAAGGAGTAGAGAGAAGAACTGTTTAAGGTCATCTGCCTCACATTCAATAAAGCAAGATGCAGTAAGTCAGAAAATTGCAGAGATGACTCAGAAAGCAAGATTAGGCAGAAGTAAGGTTTAACCTATAAACTTGTTGGAAATAGGTCACAAATCTAGTGTCAAGCTTACTTGCAGTCAAGTGAAAATAGAAATACAACTTACCTATAAACTCCACTGTGATCCCAAATTAAGTATGAATCTGTTAGTAGGAAATGTCCTTAAGTATTCCTAATATTTAACCACAGATCAATTTTTCCAGAAAAGCTTTTTTGCACAAGGTAATATGCTTGAGTTTTAGCATTTTCTTAGAAAAAAATGGGGTGTCTATTTGGGTTATTTATTTGCTGATCTCTTGCTCTTTAGGGAATCTGTCATTATATTTCATTATTATGATTTTTTGTTCATTGTGTAACTTCTTAAATATAATTTAATAAGCCAAGCTTTTCTGACCCTATCGTTTAGTTTGTAGAATTTGGCAGAGACAAATCTAAGTTACAAAATGAAAATATATCTCCTTAAAGATGAATGTAGTTTTTTCTTTAAGGACTCTTCAATTCTATATTCAGGATTTGAGGTTAGTAAAGGACATTTCATTTATTAGGTTTTCCATCTTTATCATTCTTAACCATTATTCATAGTATAAATAATTTTGCCCATTGTTGATATGATTCTATGACTTTAAATGGAATAACTCTTACAGTATTTTTAGTTAATAGATTTTTATTCCTGAAGCAATTTTAAATTTACATAGAATTAGTAGAACAGAGAGAATTTCTAACTACTCTTCCTCTCACTATTACTGGTATATTGCATTAGTGTAGCTCAATTTAGTGCAATTAATGGGCAACTATTGATGAGTAAAGTTAAATGTTCACATTAAGACTTAGTCTTTGGATGTACAGTCCTATGGGAGTTTGCCAAATGCTTAATGTCAGCGATCCACAATTACAATAATATTAGAAAAGTTTTAGCACCCTGCCTTCAAATGGACTAACTCCCATTTAACAACTTGTGTAATGATATCACATTTGTATATAGACACATATTACATAATACATAAGTGTTCTCCACCCAATGTAAACAAATATTTTCATCTGGTATAAGCCAGTTTTCCTCTCGAAGTTTAGAATGTACATTTTAGTGAAGCATTTCTTATTTAAAAAAGAAAGTTAGAGGTTTAGTACAAAATGTTACTTTTTTGGGGGGAAGGGTTAGGTAGATTTGGTATTGGAATTATGTGAAAGAGAAAATAATCTTTATAGTATGGTAAGTCACAGAAACTCAATCAATTGAAAGCTATTTATTTTTCAGTTTTTTAATTTTTAGAAGGGGCTTGGAGCCATATTAAGTAGTGCTCATGGGTTATACTAGAACTGTGGTCAGAAATAATGCCTGGTAGTGTTGGGAACTACATATGGTCTGGAAAACTTGAACCAAGCTTGGCTGCATAGAATGTAAGCATCCTGTACTATCTCACTATACTTTAAACACTTAAACGAATTGTTTATATTTCTTACAAAAAATTTTTCACTGAGATTCTGTGGCTTACAATGCTATTAATAGTAGTTTCTCATGCACGTAGTTTATGATTCACTTAAGATTTATTGAGCCCCAACTGTGGGCTTTTTTTGGTAGATATAAGTATTGAACAGATATAAGTAGATATAAGTATTTGAACAAGAGAGAGTTCAAAGTTTAAGGTTCTTGCCTTGCATACAGCTGGCACTGGTTCTATCACTAGCACCACAGATGGTCTTTTAGTCTCCACCAGAAGTGATCCCTAAGCCAGGAGTGAGACCTGGGTACCGCTGGGTGTATCCTCAAAACATAAAAAGATTGAGGGGGCAAGCGTAGGGCCTTTGCCTTGGTGTCCCATATGGTTCCCCAAGACAGGAGTGATTTCTTTTTTCTTTTTTTCTTTTTAGTTTTTGGGTCACACCCGGCGGTGCTCAGGGATTACTCCTGGCTGTTTGCTCAGAAATAGCTCCTGGCAGGCACAGGGGACCATATGGGACACCGGGATTCGAACCAACCACCTTTGGTCCTGGATCGGCTGCTTGAAAGGCAAACCCGCTGTGCTATCTCTCCGGGCCCCAGAAACTTAAAATTTTAACATTTATATTCTATTCGGTGTGC